>CM061142.1:11852525-11944683 GCA_030789695.1 Scilla litardierei | reverse complement strand
AGGGGAAACTTTACATACTTGTGATGTTTTTGGGGTCTTGTCTTGTTGGTACTAGACAAGAGGGACTTGACTAGTTGGGACTAGACAAGAGAGAACTTATACTGGGATTAGTATTGTTTAGCACTTTGGAAGTGCGGTACGGGAACCTGGTGAGTGTAGAGTAGGTGCTCTAGCTTCGGTTGTACCAGTAAAATTATTAATTTAGTATTTGCTTTTGGGGCTGGAGTAGGCCGTTGGGACGACTGAACCAGTGTAAATCTATCTGTGCACTCTGTGATTGTTTATATTTACTATGCATCTGATTATAACTGCATGTGATTGCTTGTGTGTTCAAGAGAATCTTTAGTATTCTATTCACCCCCTCTAAGCTTAGATATAGATCTAACACTAGAGTCTTATAGAAGATAACAGTTGTCAGCAGACCTCTTGCCCATCAGTATACACTCTTCATCAGCATTAAGGACAAGGAATTTTTCCTTAGTGAATCTTACAAACAATCCTTGATCACACTGTTGATTGATGCTTATTAGATTGCCTTCGAGATCTTCAACATGCAGAAGATTCTTAAGCTTTGGAAGCCCAAATTCATTCAGATTACCTTTCCCAACAACTCTACTTACTTCTTTGACCATCACAAACGATACACCTCCCCATGTACTAGCTTAGTAGTTACCAAGGAACTCCTTTTTTTCCTGTCATATGCCTTGAGCATCCGCTGTCTAAATACCATAAGTTGCCTGAAGATGCTCTCAGTGACGTATTAGCTACCATGCTATATAAATCAGCCTTCCTGACCCATTGTCTTTTCACTGTTCTGCTATTCTTTCTTCGATAAGTGACGCATAAGGCTGAAACAGTTCCTCTCAGAATGACCAATCATCCTACAATATTCACACACTAGACTCCTTCCTCTGACATTTCTGGCCAACTTCTTCTTATCTTCATCATATTGTGCTTGCAGATTTTTACAACTTCCCTTGTGAACTGCACCCTTTTGGTAATAAGACTGTTAGAGTTTGATCCTCCATGATAGCCCACTCCACAATGATCTCTTGCAGCTTTACCCATGCTCAAGTTGTCATCCAGTTTTGCCTTTCCTGAATTCAACTTATTTAATGTGGTCTCAGCTTTCTCAGCCATGAGAAGAGTACTTGTGAAGCTGCTTTCTAGCTTTCTAAAGTTTTCCTCAACATTCAGGTATTTGCTCTTGACATCTTCTTTTCTTTCTTCAATTTTTCATTTTCTTGTTTCAATATTTTGTTAATGCTGCAGATCTGCATCCACTTTTTGTACATCATCTGATATACAGTCTGGATATCTTCTTCACTCACTTCCTATCACTGTCAACTTCAGAATCTAATTTAGCTGTAGGTGTCATAGACGATGTTATAATACTAGATCTAACATTGTCTGATTTGGTGACCGATGACATAGACGAAGTTGCAACATCAGATCTAACAATGCTGCCGTGTTGTAATCAGATTGTTTCTCTAGAGAGGTCGTGAAAGCAACATAATTACTAAAGATTCCCTCTTCTTCAGCACTGCCTTCTGACTCATCTTCACTCCAGATAATAGTTAAAGACTTCCCTTTTTGTTTCTTCAGAGTGTTTGCGCATTCAACCTGAATATGCACATATCCCTCACATTCTCTACACTGAATCCCTTTCCTCTCTTCTTCTGATTATTCTTCTGATTCCAATTGAAAACTTTTCCGGTCGAAGATCACCATGTCGATATATTATTTCCAGTCCTGAATGTTCTGCCATTTACTTCCAATTTTCTTAGGCATCCTGCTAAAATTTTTGGTTAGTTAGGCTATATCCTCATCTAAACCAAATTCATCATCGTCCTTTAAAACATTTCCAGCATCAACCTTTAAAGCCACTCCTTTATCTCTTTTGTTCTGATTCAGATTCATCTCGTATGTCACGACCCGCTTCCCTAAAATGAAGGCGAGGCGTAAAAAGTCCGCTCAGAATTGGAGCTGTGAGGCTCCAGTCTGTAAAGCGTCTGGAATAACCAAGTATAGGTCCATGCAAATGCGATACAGAACAAAAATAATAATAAAAGAAAAGAGACAGATAATATTATTCCAATCTCAGAATGTCCACAAATAAAGTCTAACATCACAGAAAAGCCACCATGCTAAAGTGTCTAAAAAGGGCCTCAAGCATGGCCAACAGAAATAAACGAACATACAGACAAGAGAAAAGGTGCTACACACCGACAACCTAACAAGAACTAAGCTGAAAGCAACACTGAAATAAATCTCTACGACTGGTCGCCGGTGTCCTCAAACTCCACGTCAACAGTGGACCCAGGCTCAACGTCAACAAACACCTCGTCCTCAGCAACAGACTCTGGCTCAACAACTAACATGCGACACCCAAAAGAGACGAGGGCGCATGTCAGCAAGTCTACAAGAGACTTGTGCAAGAAACTAAAAGAAAGTGAAACAACCTAGCAGTTCTAAAATATGCGATGACATGGCAGTTTAAGGTATGAATGCAACAAGTAAGAGAGTGAAACAAGTATGACATGGAAACAAGTATGACATGGCAAGGGTAGCAAAGCTACTAACATTCACATGGATTTACAAGTCATGTAAACACGTTAAGTAAACACGTCGTGCACAGAGTTTACGCCTTACAGCTGAAGTGGCTGTACGGGCACACTTCTACACTGAGTGGTCGCTTAACCCTACCCCAATCCCAGAGTTTACGCCTTACATCTGAAGTTGCTGATCTGGCATACTTCTACGCTGAGTGGTCGCTTAACCCTACCCCTCCACGTGTAATCGGGCATTGGCTTTTTGACCAACACATGTAGCCCGCTTCTGGATCACGAGCCAGGAAGTGTATTTGGCATAGGGTTGTGCCTGCAACGCAGGTGCCTAGCCTGAACAAGGAAGTACAAGTAGCGTATGCTACGAAAACCAACATTCAAGCATGGAATGATGCATGGCATGGCAAGATTACAAATAATGTGCGTATAAATAAGTAATTTAAACATCACAGGCAAGGAAGAGCAAAAGTAAAGAGCGTACAGATATGGAAATTAAACGTGGCAGGCGAAATGAATGAATGAATTACATGACAGGGTGTCAGATCTAGCTTCGTTGTCAAGCTAGATCTTAAATTTGCGTCTAGGCGAGTATCATTTCGTCGCCTAGTCTCTTTTAAGCTAATATGGGGAATGTCATAAGACATGGCCTAAAACACAAGTTTGGCAAGTTTCACTTGCCTGCAATCAACTGTTCTGAATACACCGTCCAATCAGTCCAATCTACCTATGTGCTCGTATCCACCAACCTACAGTCCCAGTTTAAATCATCTTCATTAGTGATTTATTAAGCAACTAAAATACCGATTTTAATCTTGATTAGCATGCATTGGTTGGGGGTTCTAAGTGTTCAAAAAATTACCCTTACACGACGCGAGAGCTACGCTGGCGTCGAGTAGCGACGCCAGGGATTGGAATATAGAAAGTCCTCCCGATTCCAGATTCCAAAATTAGATTCCACGATCGCCAAACTTAAATCAACGACGATATCAGCGAATAGATTCCAAACAGCGAGCAAAGTGATCGGTAGTAGATCTACGGCTCACGGGAAGCCGTAACGATGAACATGGACAAACGGGTCGACGTACACGAACACTACGATGTTGAGCATCGTAGGGGCTGATAGTGGCATCGAGAAACACCTCTAGGAGAGGTAGAGGGCTGTCAGAAGAACCCAACAGCGAGAGTGAGCAAAAGGGAGCGCAACGACGCGTCGGAACATCGTTGCCGCGCGAGAGAACCGCAACAACGCATCGGAAGAGAGAGCTTGGAAATAGAGTTGATTGCTCTTCTCTTTTGATCTGAAAATATCTCTAATATATTGCTTAACCCCTTCAAGAAATGAATCAGGATTCTATATATAGGGGCAAGGAAAAACGAGCTCAAAAAGATCCCAACGGCTCTATTCTGAACCAGACTAGTCGGTCAAAGAAGGATCACTGACCGACTAGTTCATCAACTAGTCGGTCGGTGATACAGCGTAGACCGACTAATGGTTGAACAGCCAAAAGGTTGAAGTACAGGAGATGACAACTAGTCGGTCTAAGAAGACTTGCCGACCGACTGGTTTCACAACTAGTCGGTCGGTGAATGATCTTTGACCGCAGTCGAAATATAGAAGGCTGACTTCAAGTTGATTTAGTCGGTTTAAGAACAAATGCTGATCGACTAGTTTCTCAACTAGTCGGTCGACAAACGTTCTTTGACCGACTAACTCGAAACAGTAACTCGGGCTGTACAGAGGCAAGCTCAACTAGTCTGTCTGAGAAGAATTCCTAACCGACTAGATAGTCATCTAGTCGGTCGGAGAACCTTCTTTGACTGACTAATTGATCGACATGGCAGAGCTGAAATGAGTTAGGACATCTAGTCGGTTCATGAAGAGTTGCCGACCGACTAGATCGTCATCTAGTCGGTTGGTGACTCTACTTGAGCCAACTAAGATGCATTAGAAGCCGAGGGAAGAAGCGATAGGCTCCGAGAAAGATTCTAATGGCTTCTATGATAATCCTAGCTTTAAGATATGAGCGAAATGAAGATATTAAAGTAAGTCCTACTCAAGGCTTAACATTCTAAACTATGAAGCTAGAAGACAATAAATAAATACATGACGAACCGTCTTCGAAGCTTCAATCTTCATTCTTGACTTCAATAAAAGTCCTTGAGCTTAAACGAAGCTTCAGGCACACGATCACGCGTATTGAGAAGTCTTGTGACGTCGCTTGAGATGAACGTATTCTTTTGGTGACGATCTCCATAACTGCGCTCACAAATAGTTAGTACACGATATTTATGTTTACTCATCATCAAAACCAAATCCGGGGAATCAATACTCAACACCTATCAGTTCTAAAATATGCGATGACATGGCAGTTTAAGGTATGAATGCAACAAGTAAGAGCGTGCAACTAGTATGACATGGTAACAAGTATGACATGGCAAGGGTACCAAAGCTACTAACATTCACATGGATTTACAAGTCACGTAAACACGTCAAGTAAACACGTCGTGCACAGAGTTTACGCCTTACAGCTGAAGTGGATGTACGGGCACACTTCTATGCTGAGTGGTCGCCTAACCCTACCCCAATCCCAGAGTTTACGCCTTACAGCTGAAGTTGCTGATCTGGCACACTTCTACGCTGAGTGGTCGCATAACCCTACCCCTCCACGTGTAATCGGGCATTGGCTTTTGACCAACACATGTAGCCCACTTCTGGATCACGAGCCAGAAAGTGTATTTGGCATAGGGTTGTGCCTGCAACGCAGGTGCCTAGCCTGAACAAGGAAGTAAAATAGAGTGTGATACGAAAACCAACATTCAAGCATGGAATGATGCATGGCATGGTAAGATTACAAATAATGTGCGTACAAATAAGGAATTTAAAAATCACAGTAATGGAAGAGCAAAAGTAAAGAGCGTACAGATATGGAAATTAAACGTGGCAGGCGAAATGAATGAATGAGAAGGCAGGGTGTCAGATCTAGCTTCGTTGTCAAGCTAGATCTTAAATTTGCGTCTAGGCGAGTATCATTTCGTCGCCTAGTCTCTTTTACGCTAAAATGGGGAATGTCGTAAGACATGGCCTAAAACACAAGTTTGGCAAGTTTCACTTGCCTGCAATCAACTGTTCTGAATACACCGTCCAATTAGTCCAATCTACCTATGTGCTCGTATCCACCAACCTACAGTCCCAGTTTAAATCATCTTCATTAGTGATTTATTAAGCAACTAAAATACCGATTTTAATCTTGATTAGCATGCATTGGTTGGGGGTCCTAAGTGTTCAGAAAATTACCCTTACACGACGCGAGAGCTACACTGGCGTCGGGTAGCGACGCCAGAGGTTAGAATATAGAAAGCGCTCCCAATTCCACATTCCAAAATTAGATTCCACGATCGCCAAACTTAGATCCGCAAAGATATTAGTGAATAGATTTCAAACAACGAGCAAAGTGATCTGTAGTAGATCTACGGCTCACGGGAAGCCGTAACGATGAACGGGGACGAACGGGTCGACGTACACGAAGACTACGACGTTGAAATTCGTAGGGGCTGATAGTGGCATCGAGAAACACCTCTAGGAGAGGTAGAGGGCTGTCGGAAGAACCCAACAACGAGAGTGAGCGACGGGGAGCGCAACAACGCGTCGGAACATCGTTGCCATGCGAGAGAACCGCTGTTCGCGTGAAGACAGCGGCCAAGGGGCTGTCAACAGCGAGAGGGGGTCTAAGGGGGTCGACGAAGGCTGTTGGAGGTCGCGGGCGGTGGCGGCGGCTGTGGCGGTTCGCTGCTGCTGCGTGCTATAATCCGCTGCTGCGACTTGCAGCGGATGCTGCGGCTTTGCAGCGGAGCGTCGGCGGCTGCGGCCCTGGAGAACGCCGGCGAGGGGTCAGGCGGCAATCGGGGATCACGACGGAGGGGTCAGGCAAGGAGAAAGGTCGGGGATGAGGAAGAGGAAGCGATGTAAAGGGAGGCGGCTGCGTTGTGCGGTGTTGGGAGAAAAGCAATGCTAGGGTTTTTTAAAAATATAAACACTAAGGTTTAATAAATAGAGAGGGGTGCTGCCATCACGTGGGTAGATGGGCTGAAACGTGGGGGGGGGGTGGGGAAAGACTAGGTCTAGGTTAGTTTGTTTTAAGGGTTTGTTTTAAAATTGTTTTAATAAAAAATAATAAAACCAATGCTCTCTCTCTCTCTCTCTCACCCTCTCTGATGCTGGGTGAAACAAGTGGATACGGCCAAGGCAAGGAAATGGGCTGGCTAAGTCAACATTAGGGAATATTATTATTAATAAATCATTGGGGAAAAGAACCAAATGAAACTTAGGGCTAAACCGATATTGAAACTGGGGAAAAAGTGAAAGTGGGTCAAACGCGGCTCGAAAATCGTAAGATAAATACTGGGGTGACCGTGACGACAAGAGAAACAAAACTAAGAAGACGGATCACGATTTCGACAACGAGAAATGAAACTAAAAATAAAAACGTCTCACGACAAAAGTGAAAATCGCGACGTCTCATCAAACAAAGTCAAACCGTGGGAGAACGACCCATGAAATGACGTTCCAAATTAATTCTACAATTTAATACTCTTCGAGAGGGTCACAACGACATAACACACTATAGGGTTCGAATACGAACAAAGTCTAAAATAAATACGTGCACGAACAAGACTACGTGCACGAAAAGCGTACAAAGGATACGGGGTCCAGAGGCGACAGTAATCCCAAGTTGGGCACATGTCGGGGGGTTGGCTTGCTAAAGATGCAACCAAGGTGCTACGGCCCTATCGACTCAACGACACGACTCCCATATAAAGCAACAAACCAATCAGGTACCCGAAATTGCTATACGCACAGCCGTATAACGAATAGTGAGTACAGGCCGTTACATCCTACCCACCTTAGAATAAAGTCCGTACTCGGACTTTCTAACTATAAATATTATTCTAGCAGACTAGTAGCTATCCCAATCACATCACACTATAATTCAACCAGGTATAGTCATTACAAGTGCTTATATATGCACTAGGTAGTCAAACAATAACTCTACTAACATGTATATATTCACGCACATTACACACTTACACATATCATAGCCAGTCAAATTCATACATATATTTTAATCATTCATATAGTCACGTACATCCCTATATAACTATTAAACACTTATTACATACCATGGTGCACATACTCACAACCAATTAAATAGTGCACACCAGCAGATACCATCGTAATACTCCACATTTAGATAACTACCTATGTATAAAACAATAAGGATACACTACTCCCTATATCTCCTAGTGTACATCCAATGCCAACATATCAACAAAAGTAACTACACCACTCAATATTAAATCATGTTATTATATCTAAGATACACTTACCACTACTATAATTTCACAATTTATAGTCATTCAAATGCATGCAAATATTTCACCATATATTCACATCACATACGGTCCTATAACTATATTCACGACACGCCACACATACCATAGTGACTAATACCTATAACTAAGCACATACTTACCCGTGCATGGTGCGCACCCACACACGTTAATATTTCATTCATATATATCAATTATACCACTATATACTCAGCACATCCACACACCTAGTTTAGCTAGCACACATACGTTCACACAGGCAAGTCCTTAGTAAATAACTATACCACAAGACCAACCTATATCTATATACTGGTATATCGACCTACAATCATGTGCGTAACACAACCACGCACAAACAATCCTATCACTATACATACATCATCCATCGCTATATTCATGGTACTACACGCAAACCACAGACATATGTAACAATATACTTAGAGTATACCCACTCAAGCTTGAGTGAGACTCAAAACACATAACAGAATACTCTATATACGTAACACGGTATTTATACCTATACCAATACCACTCCAATGTATACACATCTACCAACATAACCATATACATACCATAATGTCAAACACACTTAATATTTTAGTCAGGTAACACCACATAGTTCAATCACTTTATATACCATAATAATATTACAGACATTAGCATACATATAATTATAATACACTCCCTAATACATGCATTCATCGTATAGTCACACATATGTAACATATATATATTCACACCATATTCATCTACCTATAATTAGTATACCAACACATCTACTTATCCATACGTAATTAAGATATGCAATAATCGTTTATACCTCGTGGTATACACGCACACAACATCCCGTAAAAGCAAGCAATACCAGTCAAAATTATAATCCTACTACCATACTTATATCACATATATACTCATGCAGCAAATACATAACTACTTACGTCTAAGCACAATACATATCTACGTACGAGCACATACTCACACGTACTAACATATAGGTTATATAATAGGCCTACTCACTTAACTATAAGTACACATATTATCATTACACCTAACATTCACCTGACTTACTAATATATATATACATATCAAGCATTCACAAGTATCTTCAAACTACATACACTACTAGTCCATACTCCAATACAATTTCCGATATATATACAGACATTCCTAAAGTGTTATAGCTACCCTCACATATATAACTAATATCATCCATACAACTTCATATACATCATGAATAACACTGAGTATGTATATATCACACAATAGGCAAACATTAATATACTACAGGGGAGTACACTCGTACATGAGTGATACATCGGGGTCACACACACCGGTCCACATACTCTACTTATACATGCACCACAACGACATCACAATAAAATCAATGGGCTCGCTACTATGCTAAGGTTGACACAGACAACGCCGAGCACTACAATAGGAAGGAAACCGAAACCAAAAGCGTAACGAACAAGATCGAAAAGAGCGACTTCAGATTAAGGTGAGGATAAGGAGATAGCTTGGCTAGGTGAATCAGGGGTATAATTGTGAATGTTTAGGTGAGAAAAGAATGATGTAATGATACTCTTATAGGATACATGAAAATAATGTGTAAAAGATATAAGTTAAAATACGAAGAGTACAAAACCGATCGTACCTCAAAAGTTGGAGTCCTCTTATGCATAGAAAAATAATTGTGGTCGATAAAATGATTTGTTCGAAATAAGTTTGAGTCGTATATACATAATAAGAGAAAATGGTTTATTGGCTTATTGAAAAATCATTATAAGGAAGAAGTAAAACATTCACACGAACATTAAGGACGTGGGTTAGAAAATATTATACGGCAGTAATTTAATATAATTTCGGGTAAAAATTTCGAAATTCAAAGAATGAAATTAGATTACTGAAGTGTAGAAAATATAAGCTCATGTTAAATGCTTTCAAGTCTTTAAACTAGGGAGAAATTTAAAATAAATAATATTGAAACTACTTTTAGAGGAACCAGGATTTTCCAAAAGAAACGGTTTTATACAAAGATTTTAAAGTATGAGTACAACATACATAGAACTGATATATAAAAAATAATTGAAGTTCTATTTAGCTTGGAAAAAATATTTTAAAGTATGTATGTTAAGCGGTTAAAATGAATCTCATAGTTTAGAAAAGATGGTATATCGAATTTTCAAAATAGTAATAGAGTTTTTAAACCGAAATGCGAAAGTATATGTCAGAAAATAGTTACGAGATAGTAATTAAACTTACAACCAATAGACTCCAAAATATACGAAAGGATTTTAACTCAATCGAATAGTGAGGAAAAAATATAAAATAAGTGGGTTTTAAAAACAACAATTAAACTGAGCGAAAACTTTTAATAAGGAAAAAAAATCAAAATTGACTTTGAGGGATTCAAGATTTGCAACAGAGAAAATTCGAAATATTAACAATAATCGCCATGAAGCGATTACGTGAAACGAGGGTAAGAATAAGATCGCGTGGTCTTATATAAAATACGCCTAGGATATGACTCATGAAACTCTACGAGAAACTCCTACGGTTGACCAACTAAAGATTAGGAAACTTAGCGCTAAGACTTTCTAAGGAACTATACTGTAATGAACTGCGTCCGGCTTGGCCCGAAACGATGAACCCAAGCAAAGGACTAAGAAATTCTAGAAGTCTATCATGGTCAGAGCTAGGCATGAACCACTAAGGTAACTCCTAAGACGATTATATCAATTTCTAGCATGGAGTCTAGCTAACAATCAGGGACCTCTAACTAGCCAGCACAGACGTCTAACTAAGTCTTACTATATTCCCGATCTATAGATTCCCTACTAAACTGGGACAGATGTTTGGGCAACACGTCTACCAGCCACCTTAAGACATAGGAGACGATAAAATTAGACTCAAGGCTTATGATTTGGATGTTTTAATTTATTTAATGGACATTCTATTTTTTTTATTATCATTGTCCGATAATTCGCAGTTGCAGTGATCTGCATGGGCCACCAATAAAACCTGTCACGACCCGCTTCCCTAAAATTAAGGCGAGGCGTGAAAAGTCCGCTCAGACTTGGAGCTGTGAGGCTCCAGTCTGTAAAGCGTCTGGAATAACCAAGTATAGGTCCTTGCAAATGCGATACAGAACAAAAATAATAATAAAAGAAAAGATGCATATAATATTATTTCAATCTCAGAATGTCCACAAATAAAGTCCAACATCACAGAAAAGCCACCAGGCTAAAGAGTCTAAAAAGGGCCTCAAGCATGGCCAACAGAAATAAACGAATGTACAGACAAGAGAAAAGGCGCTACGCACCGACAACCTAACAAGAACTAAGCTGAAAGCAACACTGAAATAAATCTCTACGACTGGTCGTCGGTGTCCTCGAACTCCACGTCAACAGTGGACCCAGGCTCAACGTCAACAAACACCTCGTCCTCAGCAACGGACTCTGGCTCAGCAACTAACATGCGACACCCAAAAGAGACGAGGGCGCATGTCAGCAAGTCTACAAGAGACATGTGCAAGTAACTAAAAGAAAGTGAAACAACCTAGTGTAGTGCACCTGTCAGGCTACTGCACACGTACTAGAGGGGGGGTGAATAGTACTTTTAAATAATAGGAAGAGTTATTCCTAATTATCGTGCAATTAACAAACAACAATGCAGAATAACAACGATCAACAAGAATAAATGCAAACGCAAACAAATGGTTTAATGGGTTCGGATCCACCCAAGTCTCCCCGACTTGTTCCTGATGATCCTACGTCCCAACCACCCGGATCTCCTCCGGATACTTGAGTTAGAAACCCTAACTCAAGATTTCCAATATGCCCACTTGCAAAAACCTCGCAAGTGCAAACTAACTACAAACGATGTCCGTGAATCCCACAACCCGGGATCACGCAAACTCTCACAACCGAGAGTATACAATTCAAATAACGAAGGTAAATGAAATGAAATGCTTACCAACAAAATACCTATGCCTTGAGTATTCTTACCAAATTAGGGCAAGGGGGATTTTGATGGAGGAAGATGGCACCAAACCCTAGCTTCAAGAAGATGACCAGCAATGGAAGCCTAGGGTGGAGATGGTGACCTAGAATCAAGCTTCTAGTTTGAATGACTCACAATGGAGAGAATCTCTCTTGAGGATTTAGGGCTCAAGAACTTGAGGGAGAGATTCTTGTGAGAAGAGAGAGCTTGGAAATAGAGTTGATTGCTCTTATCTTTTGATCTGAAAATATCTCTAATATATTGCTTAACCCCTTCAAGAAATGAATCAGGATTCTATATATAGGGGCAAGGAAAAATGAGTTCAAAAAGATCCCAACGGCTCTATTTTGAACTAGACTAGTCGGTCAAAGAAGGATCACTGACCGACTAGTTCATCAACTAGTCGGTCGGTGATACAACGTAGACCGACAAACGGTTGAACAGCCAAAAGGTCGAAGTATATGAGATGACAACTAGTCGGTCTAAGAAGACTTGCCGACCGACTAGTTTCACAACTAGTCGGTCGGTGAATGATCTTTGACCGACTAACAGTCGAAATATAGAAGGCTGACTTCAAGTTGATTTAGTCGGTTTAAGAACAAATGCTGACCGACTAGTTTCTCAACTAGTTGGTCGACAAACGTTCTTTGACCGACTAACTCGAAACAGTAACTCAGGCTGTACAGAGGCAAGCTCAACTAGTCGGTCTGAGAAGGATTCCTAACCGACTAGATAGTCATCTAGTCGGTCGGAGAACCTTCTTTGACCGACTAATTGATCGACATGGCAGAGCTGAAATGAGTTAGGACATCTAGTCGGTTCATGAAGAGTTGCCGACCGACTAGATCGTCATCTAGTCGGTTGGTGACACTACTTGAACCAACTTAAGATGCATTAGAAGCCGAGGGAAGAAGCGATAGGCTTCGGGAAAGATTCTAATGGCTTCTATGATAATCCTAGCTCTAAGATATAAGCGAAATGAAGATATTAAAGTAAGTTCTACTCAAGGCTTAACATTCTAAACTATGAAGCTAGAAGACAATAAATAAATACATGACGAACCGTCTTCGAAGCTTCAATCTTCATTCTTGACTTCAATAAAAGTCCTTGAGCTTAAACGAAGCTTCAGGCACACGATCACGCGTATTGAAAAGTCTTGAGACGTCGCTTGAGATGAACGTATTCTTTTGGTAACGATCTCCATAACTGCGCTCACAAATAGTTAGCACACGATATTTATGTTTGCTCATCATCAAAACCAAATCCGGGGAATCAATACTCAACACCTATCAGTTCTAAAATATGCGATGACATGGCAGTTTAAGGTATGAATGCAACAAGTAAGAGAGTGCAACTAGTATGACATGGTAACAAGTATGACATGGCAAGGGTACCCAAGCTACTAACATTCACATGGATTTACAAGTCACGTAAACACGTCAAGTAAACACGTCATGCACAGAGTTTACGCCTTACAGCTGAAGTAGCTGTACGGGCACACTTCTATGCTGAGTGGTCGCCTAACTCTACCCCAATCCCAGAGTTTACGCCTTACAGCTGAAGTTGCTGAACTGGCACACTTCTACGCTGAGTGATCGCATAACCCTATCCCTCCACGTGTAATCGGGCATTGGCTTTTGACCAACACATGTAGCCCGCTTCTGGATCACGAGCCAGAAAGTGTATTTGGCATAGGGTTGTGCCTGCAACGCATGTGCCTAGCCTGAACAAGGAAGTAAAATAGCGTGTGATACGAAAACCAACATTCAAGCATGGAATGATGCATGGCATGGTAAGATTACAAATAATGTGCGTACAAATAAGGAATTTAAACATCACAGGCATGGAAGAGCAAAAGTAAAGAGCGTACAGATATGGAAATTAAACGTGGCAGGAGAAATGAATGAATGACAAGGCAGGCTGTTGGAGGTCGCGGTCGGCGGCGGTGGCGACGGTGACGGTTCGCTGCTGCTGCGTGCTGTGAGCCGCTGCTGCGACTTGCAGCGGATGTTGTGGCTTTGCAGCGGAGCGCCGGTGGCTGTGGCGCTGGAGAACGCCGGCGAGGGGTCAGGCGGCAACCGGGGATCACGGCGGAGGGGTCAGGCAAGGAGAAAGGTCGGGGATGAGGAAGAGGAAGTGATGTAAAGGGGGGCGGCTGCGTTGTGCGATGTTGGTAGAAAAGCAATGCTAGGGGTTTTTAAAAAATATAAACCCTAAGGTCTAATAAATAGAGAGGGGTGCTGCCATCACGTGGGTAGATGGGCTGAAACGTGGGGGGGGGGAAGACTAGGTCTAGGTTAGTTTGTTTTAAAATTGTTTTAATAAAAAATAATAAAACCAATGCTCTCTCTCTCTCACCCTCTCTCATGCTGGGTGAAACAAGTGGATGCGGCCAAGGCAAGGAAATGGGCTGGCTAAGTCAACATTAGGAAATATTATTATTAATAAATCATTGGGGAAAAGAACCAAATGAAACTTAGGGCTAAACCGATATTGAAACTGGGAAAAAAGTGAAAGTGGGTCAAACGCGGCTCGAAAATCGTAAGATAAATACTGGGGTGACCGTGACGACAAGAGAAACAAAACTAAGAAGACGGATCACGATTTCGACGATGAGAAATGAAACTAAAAATAAAAACGTCTCACGAAAAAAGTGAAAATCGTGACGTCTCATCAAACAAAGTCAAACCGTGGGAGAACGACCCGTGAAATGACGTTCCAAATTAATTCTACAATTTAATACTCTTCGAGAGGGTCACAACAACATAATACACTATATTGTTCGGATACAAACAAAGTCTAAAATAAATACGTGCACAAACAAGACTACGTGCACGAAAAGCGTACAAAGGATACAGGGTCCAGAGGCGACAGTAATCCCAAGTTGGGCACACGTCGGGGGGTTGGCTTGCTAAAGATGCAACCAAGTTGTTACGGCCCTATCGACTCAACGACACGACTCACATACAAAGCAACAAAACCAATCAGGTACCCGAAATTGCTATACGCACAGCCGTATAACCAATAGTGAGTACATGCCGTTACACGTATGTCTGAAGAAACCACATTAGCTCATCAAGTCTCAGGGTAGAGATATCTCTAGCTTCCCCTATAGAAGCTACCTTAGACGAGAACAGTTCAGGAAAAGATCTAAAAGTCTTTCGCACTAGCTTAACCTCCAAATATTCATTACAAAGCCGATAGGCCTTGTTGGCGATATCCCTCAGTTTCACATTAAACACAGTAATTGTCTCATCATCGCCCATTCTCCATTCTTAGAATTGCAAAACAAGCATGTGAAGTTTTGAAACTCTTATCGAATTGGTTCCTTCATGAACATTTTGAAGAATATCACATGCCTCTTTAGCAGATTCACATGTAGAAATGAGTTTGAATTGTTCTGCATCCACTGTTGTGAAAATAGCATTTACAGCTCTGGAGTTTCCAAGCACAGCACGTTCTTCATTCTGACTCCAATCCTTTGTATCCTTAAATGATCCATTCTCCTCTTTGTCAACTTGAACATGTGGAGATCATCCTTCAATAACTGCAATCCACGCCTTTTCATCAAGAGATTTGATAAAGGCATGCATCCTTGCTTTCCAATATGTGTAATTGGATCCCTCAAGCAAAGGAGGGTGGGTAACAGAAGTACCTTCTCGAGTATTCATGATTGACATACTGATAAGCCAAGATCACACCCTCTTTTAACAACAAAGCACCACGGATGACCCGCTCTGATACCAATTGTAAGATCAGTACCTAGGATTCAATCACATAGAACATGAAAACAATATGGAAAGCACAAAGAACACACAGCAATTGGTAACGCAGTTAGGTGCACACACCTACATTTGCTGGACCACACCCAGAAAAACAAATACTCCATTATTTCAAAAACGATTACAATCATTAATGTTGCAATTCCTATTGGATCTGGATCTAAGCCTAAGGGGGGAGAATAGGCTAATAAAAATCTCGTGAACACACAAGCACTCACATGCAGTTATAATCATGTGCAGAGTAAATATAAAGCAATCACAGAGTGCATAGCAGATTTACCCTGGTTCGGTCGTCCCAACTACCTACTTCTGCCCCAAAAGAAAATACTAGATTAACAATGGTACTAGTACAACCGTAAAAAGCTGAGAACCTACTCTATGCTCACCAGGTTCCCATACCGCACTCCCAAAGTGCTAAGCAATACTATTCCTAGTATAAGCTCTCTCTTGACTAGTTCCAATTAGTCAAGTCCCTCTTGTCTTTTACCAACCAGACAAGACCCCAAAAATGTCACATGTATGTAAAGTTTTCCCTACAAAGATCGATACACTACTACATGAATATAAAGAGTAAATAGTTCAGAAAAGCTCAGTTCGTGTCCGTGTAGTCTTCTCTGTCAATCTGCTCAGGTCAGATCAAGTCTGACATGATGTAGTCGTTTATCTCTGAAGTCCTGGCACCCCCTTGATGTTGCGACAATGATGGTGAGGCTCTCCTATATTGCACAATGGATAAGAAGCCCTCCTTGATGATTTGTGGCCTAGAGATGGGTTGAAGCTCTTGCTTGCACAATATAGAGGCGCTTGGACTTTGGATGCTTGGTTGCGGCTCTTGGACTTTGATACTTGTGCAATGTGGAAGACTCCCCCTAGGATGTTACGGCCTTGGAGAGTTGGGGGCTTTGCAAGTTGCGGCTATGGTGAAGGCTGATGGAAATTGAATTCCACCCCAAGTAATTTTGATGATGAGCACACCAAATGAAAGCTTAGTGTACTAACTACACTACACTGAAGTGTGCAGAATATGCGAAGCTTTACTCATACTCAAAGAAACACAAATCTACGCTCAAAGACAAGGACAAACGTGGCTAAGTCAAATGATGAAGTTCAAAGCTCAAACAGAACAAGAAGCTCAAGTGAAGCTCACTTCTACTCCATCAAATTGATCAAGCTTCCGAAGACATGTCCTAAGTCTATAGTGAGTGTGTCGTGTCTCTTTAGGGTATTTGTTAAAGCCAAATCATATAGACAAAACACACGCAGACAAACAATTTGAAAAAGCTTTTTGAAAATCTTTTTTTATCTTCAAAAATGTTTTAAAGAGCTTTCTCTAGTCATCCTATAACTTCCGTAGTGAAACTCCACACACCCTGGAGTTAACTACCTGTCTGACTAGAAGTGTTGCAGGAAAAACTCCTCTGGGAGTCGACTACCAACAGTAGGGAGTCGACTACCAGCTGGGATTCAAGATTCCCTGAAACACTCTGGGAGTCGACTACCAACATGAGGGAGTCGACTACCAGCTGTAAAATTCTGACGTTTTGATTTGAATTTTGAAAATTCGTTGAGTGATTTTCTCCGAGATTTTTGGGACAAAAGTCAAAGAAAATTTGAATTTCAAATCTCAGAATTTTCCCTATAAATAAGAGCTAATTTCATTTGAGAAAAACACAACATCTATTGAAAATCAAATCTCTCGTGCAAACGCTCTTTAATTCAAAGCTCTCATTCTCTCTAGCCAATTCTATTTTTCATTTGTGATCTTGCAAAATTCTGTTATTATTTTTTAAAGATCATACTCTTGTTTTATTGGCTAAACGGTTTTCAAAATCCTTATTGCTATTCTCTTTATTTTGTTTAAATGATTTTTGAAAAAGCATTAGATCTAGATCACAAAGAATTCTCTCGTATCTTTGTGTGATCTAGACTCTTATTCTATCAAGCCACTACACAACTTTGTCTATCATTGATTGGCTATAGAATCGGGTGTAAAAACCAATCTCCATCAATTTATTGTGGTGTATTGGATATAAGTTTCATTGTGTTGTTGTTGGAACACTAGACAAGTCTAGGTGTTGCCAGTTGGAAATCCTGGTTGAGACTAGGTCGTTGGAAATCCTAACGAGTGAAGTTAGGTACTTGTATTTGCCAAGGCAGATAGTGGAAAATCTCGTACCGGATTGGTCGGGGACTGGACGTACCCGGGTTGCGGGGAACCAGGATAAAATCGCTTGTCTCTATGTTTGTTTTTCTGTGATTGTTTATATTTCTTGTACAAGCATTTTTCACTTGCTAATCTTATATCTTTGTAATTCCTTGTTCATTTATTATTGCAAAGATTGTTTATTTAATTCCGATGTATGAAGATCTCTTTGTAAAGATTTATATCTGATTGTAATCTTTTATCTATCATATTTGTAAGATTACTTTGTTGATTAAGAACCAAGCGTAGATCACTCTACTTGGTTTCTTAGACAACATTAGAAGGATTTTCAATTGTGCTAATCTTAACAACCGAAAAAGTTTACTATTTGTACAACAATATTCAACCCCCCCTTCTAGTGTTGTTTGCCATCTACAGGATCCAACACTTGGTATCAGAGCGAGGCTACAAAGGTGATGGCGTCAACATCCTTTCACTCTGAAGGACTAAATACCATGCGACCACCACTGTTCAACGGAACCAACTACGCTAGCTGGAAGATCCGAATGAAGACTCACCTAGAGTCATTAGACATTGAAGCTTGGACCGTTACTAAAGTCCCGTACATTGCACCCACCGACGTTGAGTTTGGAAAATGGTCTGTCGACGACAAGAAGAGAGCTAATCTCAATGCAAAAGCAATGAAAGCACTATTTTACGTCGTTACAGGAAATGAGTTCAATCGAGTCTCCCAATGTGAGACAGCACACCAAATATGGCATACTCTTCAGGTAAGTCACGAAGGAACCGAAAAGGTAAAAGAATCCCGCATAAATGTTTTACATTCAAAATTCGAATCTTTTAAAATGGAAGAAGGAGAGAGTATCACCGATGTGAATACTCGTTTTACTAATATTACAAATGAGCTCGCAGGATTAGGAAAGAAACTTTCCGAATATGAGCAGGTAATGAAGATACTAAGATCCCTCCGACCCGAATGGAAGGGAAAGACAACCGCCATCCGAGAAGCTCATAATGTGAAAGACCTCACCATTGAAGAACTAATGGGAAATCTCATGGCATATGAGATTGAGCTTGAAGAAGACAAGAAGATCGAAGAAAAACCAAAGAAGAAGAATCTCGCGTTCAAAGCCCAAGAGGAAGATTCCGATTACACGGACAAAGAAGACCATATCGCGTTCATCTCAAAGAACTTTAAAGAGTTCATCACAAGTAAGTATGGGAAACGATCTTTTAGACCCACTAACGGTATTATTTGTTTTGGTTGCAACAAACTAGGGCATGTCAAGAGAGACTGTCCATTGGAGAGAAACAATCGTGATTCCAGAGATCGTGGAAAGAACAAAGATAATAATGAAAAGCGAAACAACGGAAGAAACAAATTCCGACGACCAAAGAAAGAAGCTTACACAGCCTTCGACCAGAGCAACGATTCCTCATCCGATGAATCCTCAGAGGAAGATAATGATGAAAGAAGAGAAACAGCACACATGTGCTTCATGGCATCCACATCCTCCAAGGTAAGCACGCATCATGATTCATCTAGCGACAATGATTCGTCATCAAGTGATGATGAAGACATGGATTATAGGGGAGCATATAAGGAGCTATGCAAAATGCATGAAAAGCTCATAAAAGAACATAGAAGAACACTTAGAAATATTAAAAAGGATACTAAAGAAAAAGAGGAAATCACTAAAGAAAATAGTCTCCTTAAAGAAAAGAATGATTTTTTGCAAAAATATATTTCTTTAGTAAATAAAAGGGTTGAGAATCTAAATAATCTTCTCGTATCTGTCAAAGATAAATACGACGCTACGATGAAAATTATTGAGAATTTCAACAAAGGAAAAGGGAAGCTAGACAGTCTAATAGATAATCAAAAAGCCTCATCTAGCAAAACCGGACTCGGTTATGATTCATATCATACCAAGAAACGGATTAAGCATACTAGGATGCATCATTCTAACAATAATATTTTGAGCATCTGGATACCAAAGAAACTATCTGATCAACGAAGGAAAAGGTACGCTATTGACTTTGTTCAGCAAGTTCATTTAAACAAAAATTACAAATATATTGTTCATGAGGGAACTAAACCATACTGGGTTTGGCTTCCTAAAGACTAACTTCTCGGACTCAAAAAAAAGGAGAGAGTACCATAAATGTTTTTTTCAGGTACTCCAAAGAAATGAAAGGAAGAAAACAAGATCAAACGTGTTGCAAAGGATGAACATCAACAACCTTCTTGCGCGACTTAAGTTTTTTTGCTAAAATATATATGATTAAATTTAATTAAATAAATATTTTTTATTTTGATCTTATGTATTTGTGTTATACTCCTAAAACATTTTTTGTGTTCAGAAATCGCACTCGACCTGGATCAAAAACCCCTCGGGATGAGAAAACGACTCAACCCAGTAGGGAGTCGACTACCTCCATGAGGGAGTCGACTACCAGAGTATATGCGAAATTCTGGGTTTATTTTTGGCTAACTCCTAATGGGTTCTATTGAGTAAATGGGTTCATATCCTAAAGGCAACTTATACCCAATAAGCTAAAACTTCATCCTAACCTTTCATCTCTTGATCCTAAGGCCCTCATTCCTTCCCATCTTTCATCCAAAGATTAAAACCCCCCAAGAGAAACCCTAGGTAGCCGACTACCTCATTTGCTCCTCCTCTCTTGAGAATTCTCTTGGTGCTTGGTTCATTTGAAGCTCCTTCAAACTTCATCTCTTCCAAACTTCACCCAAGGTAAAAAATTTTTTACTTCATGATCTTTATTTCATTATTTCTTTTCTCTTGCTTATCTAGCATTGTAAAAATACTGTTTTTTTATCTTTTAGATGCCTATCAAAGGAATTTTCACCAAGAAGAGAAAACATCATCTGAAATTGATTCTGAAAAAGAAACCATTCTACCCTATCTTTTCAAGACCACCACTTATGAACAATTCGTTAAGGTCACTAAGAAACCCATCTTGCATGAACGTTTTGTTAAGCTTAATGATGTTATAAATTATGGCATTGATAGCTTACTAGATTTTCAGAACTTGGCCAACCTATTTTCCTCTGAAAATACTTATCTTTGCTACCCAAGGCTTGTGCACTTGTTCTATGCCAACATGGACTACGATCTTGCTAAAAGCCGTTTTATAACCAAAGTCCTTGACACCAAGCTTGCCATTACTGTCAAATCTCTAGGAGAAGCCCTAGGAATCCCATATTCTGGCATGCTTCTTGATAAAATAGAAATGACTGAAGGAAATATTCTAGAGAGAATGTATTTGCCAGGAAGATACTTTCAGACAAAACTACCATGTAGTGATCTTCGCTATCCAGTAAGAATTTTGGCAAATATATTATCCTATAATATCACTCAAAAGTCTGGAAGTCATTCGATCTTATCAGAAAAGCAAGCCAAATGCATCTATGCTATACTAGGTAACATTCACATCAATTGGGCCAAAGTTATCATGGATTCTATTCTTGCTTCAGCTTCTTCTAATAAACCCTCTTCCACCTTAGCTCATGGGCACTATCTCACTATTTTGTTTATTAGCTATAATGTGCCTTTGGATCATGAAACCTTTATTCTAGAACCGGCTCGAGTTTTTGATGTTCATGCACTTGGGATAATGAATCTTCACCATGACCTTGATGAGAACATCCATGACGAAAAACTTGCAGCTGAAGGAGGATCCTCTTCCTCTAGGAAAGGTAAGAAAATTGTGGTTTCAGATTCTGAAGAAGAAGAAGGAGAAGAAGAAAGAGGAAGCGAAGAAGAAGAAGAAGAAGCACCGGCGTATATTCTTGAGCTTCAAGAAATGCTTCTAAAGAAGATTGGAAAATTGAAGATCTCACAAGAGAAAGGATTTAAAGATCTCAATCAAAAGGTGGACGACCTTAAGGAATTTGTCGTGAAAAGCAACAAGATGACTGAGGATACGCTTGTTATTATCCTTGAAGAGATCAAGGAACTGAAGAAGAACAGCGGTCATCCTTAACTTCTCTCATAAACAATGGTTCTCTTTTAAACAATGATTCTCAAAAACTATGTCCTTAAGACTTATGGCTTGTAATAACTTTTATCGTGTGATGCTAGCTATCATGAACTTATCTTCTATGCAATACTTTAGTTGTTCCTATAAACTAACATCTCTCTTGCAGGCATATGAAATTGAATTCCTCTCCTGATTATATTATGATCATTTGAAATTATTTTTTGTTTTTTTTGTTGATGACAAGGGGGAGAAGAAAAAGTTATGAAATGCAAAAATGAAATTATATGAATTGTATTACTAACAGCTTCGATGCAGGGGGAGAACCGCATCAAAGCAGGGGGAGTAAGTATACTTTCATGAATCTTCATTTTTTCTAACATACTTCATTTTTCATTTGGGTGTCATCATCAAAAAGGGGGAGAGTGATGGAAATTGAATTCCACCCCAAGTAATTTTGATGATGAGCACACCAAATGAAAGCTTAGTGTACTAACTACACTACACTGAAGTGTGCAGAATATGCGAAGCTTTACTCATACTCAAAGAAACACAAATCTACGCTCAAAGACAAGGACAAACGTGGCTAAGTCAAATGATGAAGTTCAAAGCTCAAACAGAACAAGAAGCTCAAGTGAAGCTCACTTCTACTCCATCAAGTTGATCAAGCTTCCGAAGACATGTCCTAAGTCTATAGTGAGTGTGTCGTGTCTCTTTAGGGTATTTGTTAAAGCCAAATCATATAGACAAAACACACGCAGACAAACAATTTGAAAAAGCTTTTTGAAAATCTTTTTTTATCTTCAAAAATGTTTTAAAGAGCTTTCTCTAGTCATCCTATAACTTCCGTAGTGAAACTCCACACACCCTGGAGTTAACTACCTGTCTGACTAGAAGTGTTGCAGGAAAAACTCCTCTGGGAGTCGACTACCAACAGTAGGGAGTCGACTACCAGCTGGGATTCAAGATTCCCTGAAACACTCTGGGAGTCGACTACCAACATGAGGGAGTCGACTACCAGCTGTAAAATTCTGACGTTTTGATTTGAATTTTGAAAATTCGTTGAGTGATTTTCTCCGAGATTTTTGGGACAAAAGTCAAAGAAAATTTTAATTTCAAATCTCAGAATTTTCCCTATAAATAAGAGCTAATTTCATTTGAGAAAAACACAACATCTATTGAAAATCAAATCTCTCGTGCAAACGCTCTTTAATTCAAAGCTCTCATTCTCTCTAGCCAATTCTATTTTTCATTTGTGATCTTGCAAAATTCTGTTATTATTTTTTAAAGATCATACTCTTGTTTTATTGGCTAAACGGTTTTCAAAATCCTTATTGCTATTCTCTTTATTTTGTTTAAAGGATTTTTGAAAAAGCATTAGATCTAGATCACAAAGAATTCTCTCGTATCTTTGTGTGATCTAGACTCTTATTCTATCAAGCCACTACACAACTTTGTCTATCATTGATTGGCTATAGAATCGGGTGTAAAAACCAATCTCCATCAATTTATTGTGGTGTATTGGATATAAGTTTCATTGTGTTGTTGTTGGAACACTAGACAAGTCTAGGTGTTGCCAGTTGGAAATCCTGGTTGAGACTAGGTCGTTGGAAATCCTAACGAGTGAAGTTAGGTACTTGTATTTGCCAAGGCAGATAGTGGAAAATCTCGTACCGGATTGGTCGGGGACTGGACGTACCCGGGTTGCGGGGAACCAGGATAAAATCGCTTGTCTCTGCGTTTGTTTTTCTGTGATTGTTTATATTTCTTGTACAAGCATTTTTCACTTGCTAATCTTATATCTTTGTAATTCCTTGTTCATTTATTATTGCAAAGATTGTTTATTTAATTTCGCAGTATAAAGATTTCTTTGTAAAGATTTATATCTGATTGTAATCTTTTCTCTATCATATTTGTAAGATTACTTTGTTGATTAAGAACCAAGCGTAGATCACTCTACTTGGTTTCTTAGACAACATTAGAAGGGTTTTCAATTGTGCTAATCTTAACAACCGAAAAAGTTTACTATTTGTACAGCACTATTCAACCCCCCCTTCTAGTGTTGTTTGCCATCCACGGGATCCAACAAAGGCAACTTGGCTTGCGTAGCTTGAAGCTATGAGGAAGAAGCAATCCTTGCATGTGGTAATGTAGATGCGCAAGGGAGCTTTGGCTTGCGGTAATGGAGATCTGCTTGGTTTTACTTGCCGTAATGAGCAATGCTCGAGGGTCTTTGATTATGGCTTGCGGCAAGGATTAGGGTTTGGCTTTTGGCTTTGGTTCCTTACGGCAATGGTGATGGTATGCAATGAAGCTTTGCTTGGAGATGCTTGCAAGGTTGCGCAAGGAGGAGAAGAAATGATATGTTGTGCAATTAAGTATGATACTTGCAACTTGCTCACATAAGGGGGGAGGATGATGTTGGTCGAAATTTTTCTTTTGTTTGCCCCCTTCTTTTCTCTCCTTTGGATGTGGGTTTATATAGATAAAGATGGGATCAAAGAATCAAATAGAATCTCATACATGAGGGAGGTTTGATGGAATCCTAACTTGCATAGGATTTGAATGAATCGTCCTAGAAGATCTTTTCTAGTCACAATAGAATTTGGAGTTTGAATTTGGAAGGCTACAGGATTTGAATTTGAATGGCTATAGGATTTGAATAAGATCTTATTTAGGATCTCATTTAATCACAAATTGATTTGCATGAGATTTGGTTCAATCACTTTGGAATGAATGAGATCTCTCCATATCGCTCCATCTTTGACCAAGTCCAAATTGCAAATGAATTGCAATTTTTCCATCTCTGTGACTAAGTCTTCTTTGCATATTTCTACATCACTTTGATTAAGCCCCCCTTTGAGTATTTACGAGTTTGCCACTCTTGAAAACACTTATCACACACATCAAATCATTCACACACGTTTGTTATCATCTAACACGAAGTCATCGATCGTTTTATCCAACTACACATTGTATCAAACAATCCCTTTTGATGATGACAAACCAATATAAGAATTGAGAAATAATGATTCAAATAATATCATCGTGACATGTGTGTGTGTGTGTGTGTGTGTGTGTGTGTGTGTGTGTGTGTGTGTGTGTGTGTGTGAAGTGTGATGAAGGAGAAAGTATGCAACAATTTAACAATGATGTTCATGCATTCAAACATGTATGCATGCTCCCCCTATATTCATGCTCCCCCTTGAACACATATTCGGTAAGCACATTGTTCAATAAGAAGATTATTCATTAAGCACATTATCACAAATCTTTCTCAAATATTATCCCCTTTTTGTTATCATCAAAAGTGTACTTACGAAGTCAATTTCATACCACATGCAAAAAAAGAGTATTATAAACTATAGCAAACATTTGCATGTAGTCATTCTTAGAATAAGCAAGTCAAATCCAATGGAAATTATAAAAATGACTTCTACACCAACATGTAAGTGTGAAGATTAAACATTGAAGCACATCAGGAGAACTTTTAAGAAATTCAATCAAAACCAATCCACTTTTTCATGTAATATGATATCATCAAGGATTGATTTTTTCCCATCTCATTAAAAATGAGTTCAAGTTACCACACACAAAACATAGCCTATGAGGACTCTTAGATGTGAGGTGGCATTGCTTGACGAGTATAACACCAATGCTAAAGTTTACTCCTAAGGCTTATGTTGGATACTCGTGGATAGGGTTGTTGCCATGGATCGTATCCATTTTTCATAAGAAGCTCTTTTCTTTCTTTTTTATTTATGCATATGCATATATATATATATATATGAATATATATATATATATATATATATATATATATATATATATATATATATATATATATATATATATATATATATATATTCATATGCATATATATATATATATATATATATTCATATGCATATATATATATATATATATATATATATATATATATATATATATATATATATATATATAGAATAATGGGTATCATACGCCATATGAGAGGGTGTCTCATATGCCCTCTCACATAAAAGGGGCAAGTACAAGCTCATATGGGCTTGTACTTGTTGTACTTGACCCCATTTATGTGAGAGAAAGGTAAGTGTGAGACTCGAGAACCATCTAGCCATTATCCTTGAAACCCCAATTCCCAGATGCCTCGTAATCATCTTCTGTAGAGGGTTCTTGGTTGTATAACGCCACCCGGATGTCTGCCGCAATCTCCTCAATTAGCAAAGTCTTACATCTTTTTTCATTATCAAATAATCTTCTATTCCTTTCCCTCCAGATGTGCCAAACCATGGATGCAAGACAGGTTTTAGACAACAAACTCAGAAATCCTTTCCCTCTGTAATTCGAAAGTATAGACTTCCCAACCTCTGAAAGCGAAGGGAGCATAGGAACTGGGATTTTCAGCTTTAACAGAGCCCTGCATAAAATGTAATTGGAGTAGCTACAGCTGAAGAAAAGATGATCAACATTCTCTTCTAGATTTCCTTCGCAAAGTAAGCACGCGGATGAAGCATTTGAGTTCCAACGGCAGTACTTGTCTTTGGTGAGTAATTTATCCTTAACAGCTCTCAAGAGGGTAAGCGACATTTTAGGGACAGAATGAGGATACCAAATCAGGTTTTGGAAAGTAAATGGGACAGATTTCTTGCGGGTTACCTTCAAGCTTGTTTGAAGCTAAAATTTTCACTCGGTATCCAGGACCAGCCATCAACCCCTGGCCGCAATACTACATTCTGAAGTAGAGGCCGGCATTGGTCTAACACAGGATCAGAAGTCCACCCCCGCACTCCCCAGTAATCCGCAACCATGCGGTTCTCCTCCCCAGGCGGAACATCAACCTGGTCAGCGAGCGGTCTGTCCGAAACCCAGAGATCCCGCCAGAAGAGCGTCCCCCTCCCATCTCTAACCTCCCTCTTGATCAGTTTCATAGACACCGACCTGCAATTGAGCAGCCTCCTCCAAGTTCCGGATTGCCCATACATCCTACTTGCCGCATAGAATCCCACAGGACCCCCATATTTTCCCCGCATATGTTTTGCCCAAATGCTTTCCGATTTCAAATACCTCTATAATAGCTTAACTCCTGCCACTACATTCAGCTCCTCCAACAATCTAATACCCACACCCCCTTCAGATTTCGGCTTACAAATATCTTCCCAAGCCCAAGCTTTCGAGTTTCCGAAGATAAACCGCCTACAGGCGGAAGTGATAGCTCTCAGGACACTAGCAGGGATATGGAAGACTTGCATCCAGAATGAAATCATACCGTAGATAACCGATCTGACCAGCTCGATACGACCAGCAATAGACAGGGCACTTGAGGTCCATCCACTCATTTTCCTTTTGCACTTATCAATCAACTTTGCATAATTAGATGAGGTTGGATATTTCAAAGATAGAGGCAAACCCAGATATGTAGTGATCGTGGTAGCAACTTTAATACCCAATAAATCCGCCAGCTCGTCAATACGCTTTGCCCCTTTGCTAAATAAACCCGCACTCTTATCCCAGTTTACCTGCAGACCAGTATATGTGGTAAATTCGTGAAGCAGTGATCTGATTCCCAGGAAAGAGGATTTATTTGCTCGGCAGAATACCAGGAGATCATCCGCAAACAGTAAATGGGAAATAGATCCCGATCTCCTCATTGGCTGGATTTTTTGAGATACGATGGCTCTTTCAACAAGGATAGAAAAGCATTCCATAACCAAAACAAATAGGTAAGGTGATAGGGGGTCACCTTGGCGGAGCCCTCTGTTACTTCCAAAATATCCATATGGAGTCCCATTAATCATTACAGAGAACGTGGGAGAACCAATACATTCTTTGATCCAGGAAATAAACGTGCAAGGAAACCCAAGTTGCTGCAAGAAATAGTAGATAAAATCTCGGTTAACACTGTCGAAAGCTTTGCGCAGATCAAACTTCAAGCAAGCTCTCCCCCCCATAGGATTTCTGAAATCTTTAATTTGCTCATGGGCAATAAGCGTGCAGTCAGAGAGTAGCCTACCCTTCAGAAAAGCGGCCTGATTAGGTGATATCAGCTCATGCACCACAATTTTTATCCTGTTACATATAATTTTACTGATAAACTTATAAAGAACATTACAACAGGAAATCGGCCGATAGTCACCCAAACCTGATGCATTAGAGTTCTTTGGGACCAACGTCAAGAAAGTGTGATTGACTTGCTTTAGAAGAGAACCAGATCTGAAGAAGGACTTAATAGCAGCAGTTACCTCGTTGCCGATAAGGTCCCAATTTTGTTGGAAAAAAAATCCGTTATATCCATCAGGCCCCGACGCCTTGTCTGCCCCAATCTGAAATACCGCAACCTTTATCTCTTCATCGGAGACCCTTCTGGCAAGCCATGAAGCAGATTCAGAAGTTAAGATCCTTTTAGGAGTAAGTTTTTTGAAGGAGGTCTCATAATGACTTTGATTGTAAAGTTCCTTGAAGTACAGCGGAGCTTCTTCTTTCAGCACATCATAAACTCGGTTTTGCCTGCCAGACCCATCCACCAGGTGGCGCAAATTATTGCGGTTATTCCTTGCCTTCATTGCATTATAGAAAAACTTAGTATTTCTGTCCCCAAGGCTAAGCCAATCCTGCCTGCTTTTTTGTCGGAACATATTTTCTTCCAGCTTCAGAGCATTAGTCAATTCTTTTAGCAGATCAGATTCCTTTCTTTGAAGAGAGATATCAGTATGAATGGCCGAGTTGTTCCTGACATCATCAAGTTCGGCCCTGAACTTCACCACCATCGTATCAGCCCGAATTGAAATTGCCCAGCCTTTAAGTATTACTTTAAGATCCCTAAGCTTGTCCACAACCCTAAACATAGGTGTCCCTTCTTTCGCTTTCGCCCAACAGGTAGAGAGAACCTCTTTGAAACCTGGGTTGTAGTACCAGAAGTTAAAGAATTTGAATGGTTTAGGGTCGGAGTGTACCTCATCGTGAAGATATACGGCCATGGGAGCGTGGTCACTTGTTAACGCCTCCAAATAGTCCAGATAAGAAGCTGGGAGAGTATTTGTCCATTCCGCATTACCAAAGACCCTATCAAGCCTGGCACTTATACGCTCATTTCCAACACGATGATTACACCAGCTGAGAGTGTTCCCAGAACTTTTCAATTCACGAAGTAAGCAATTACTAACACAGTCATTGAAATCCCTGACCATGGTCTCATCAAGCCTCCTTCCACCGATCTTATCGCGCGTATACAACCCACTATTAAAATCACCCCCCACCATCCAAGGAACACCATTCAGTTTTTGGGAATCAGCCCTCAGGCTTTGCCACAAATCCCTTCTCTCCCCTATGGAATTACGGGCATAAACTCCAGAGATTACACAAATGAAACCGCCCTTATTGGTACACTTCACCGTAATATGCTGAGAAGAAGAAGAAAAGGGCTCAGATTTCCAAATTGAGGGGTTAAAAGCCATGATAATACGACCTCCTTTGGCCAAATCAAAGTTGTGAAAGGAAACCCAATTTCTTGGAATCACATATTTCTCAGCTTTAGCAAAAGATCCCAGCTTAGTTTCCACCAAAATCATTGCAGATGGGTTAATTTTATTTAAAATATACCTCAAGTCTCTCCTCCGCAAAGAGTTATTTAGCCCCCTGGTATTCCAAAATAGGACCGTCATTAATCAACATTTGGTTTCCTTCCAAGTCCGCTCTCCTGTAGGCGAACACTCTTCCTGGAGCTTGGAACAGGGCCCAATTCCGTCTTCTTTTTTGTGGACTTTGTTGCCGACGCGTTCTGCATCTGAATCTGAACTTCCATCTCCCTATCCCACTCCGGATTATCCTTGGCAATCTCAGCAGGCACCCTATCAATTTCAGCAGAAATTGGGTCTTCAATAAGAGAAGGGAGTATTCTTGGTGCCATGACAGGTTGTATCACTACATTCTGGCGCGGGCAATGTGCCTCAGCTCCCATGGCAGCTGCAAGAACATTAGGTCCTGATCCTTCCCAAGACAGAACTCTGCAAAACTGGAATTACATCATCCGGGTTATGCTCAACAGGCATATAGCTGCGAAAATGGCCAGTATTCATTCCAGGGGCGGTTCCATCCCGGTTTGAAAGGTAAGGGGGAGCTGGGGTAATATCCTGGACCTGCTCACCAACAGCATCTATACCTCCTTCAGCCAAGTTAAATCCATCCGGTAGCAAGGTGACTGGAACTGGTTGGGGAGCCACCACGCCTTGCTTGGACCCCAGGGTCGATGCTCCTTCTACTATGGGAGGATGGGTCTCCAAAATAGAAGTTTCTACTACAATAGCATTCCCAGGTGTGGAGCCATTGCTAGGGGAAACACCCAGGACCGAATTCGCAACAGGGACATGACCCAGATCATCAACCAAAGCTCTCGGGGCATTTGAATGGACAGGATTTGTGACTTCAGCTGTGGGAATCACTTTTCCAGCCACTGGATCAGTCCCAATATCCTGGATTGAAGGGGGCTCTATAGCATCGGGGCATTGAGTGTCTAAATGCCCAAAACAAACACACTTCGCACATCTAGGGGGTTCACCCTCTATTTTAACTCCGATAGACAACATAGGTCCCTCCTCAGTACCAACCAAAACTTCTTTGGGGATAGCCTTAGCAGCATTGATTTCCACCAGGCATCTTGCATAGGATAGTCGTTCTTTCTTGGCTGTGAGTTTATCAAGACAAATAGGTGTACCTACAACTGAAGCAATACAGTTTAGAATTTCAAGTGTCCACATACCCAATGGCACCCCCTGAAGCTGGATCCAGACGGGGACAGACGATAGAATATCTCTTTCTAACTTTAGCGCAGAGCTCCATCTCTGTAAAATGACAAGTCTACCGTCAAACATCCACGGGCCTCCCTGCAAAATCCGCTCACAGTCTCCCTCGTTTTCAAACTTGAAACAGAAGAAACCGTTTTCTCGACTATATATTTTCAAACCATTCTTGACATTCCAAAGCCTGTCAACCCAGGCACAGATCTGCCCATAGTAAGGGACATCGCCCAACACATACCCGACAAGGGTAAATTTCCACTGTTCAGCCCCTCTATCCAAAGCTGATTTAGCCACCAGCGCCATAACCGTGCCATCATCATTTGTGTGAGGTGCAACATAGGACATACCAACATCCAGATCGTAGCTTCTAATGTTAGAGCAAACATCCGCCCATGATTGCTTTATTCCCGTAGAAGAGATCTTAAAATCAACCTGAGGCCTCTTAGGCCTTCTGTCGAGCACCACAGGTGCACCCAAGGTTTCCTTTCTACGCAGGAGCAGCGAACTGGAATTTGTACCTCTGATATCCTGCCTCCCATTAGACCTCGCAGACCCAGCTCCCCTACGGCCCCAAGGGATATTCCCGCTGCCACCCAATCGCTCGACGTTCTTACCAGCGTTCCGCCGCCGAGTAACCTTCACCCAGCCCTCATCGCCCACCGCGCCCAGATTGTTGGTCGGCGTTCCATTACCCTTAACCGGTGGATCTTGCACGGAGCCGCCCGCTGATTGGCCTCGCGAACGGTTAGGCCCGCTTACAAATCTCCTAATTTGATCTCTTGTACCGCTCACATGGGAGGACTTCAGATCTGCCCCTCCTCCCCCTTCGATGCCGCCATGGCCTCCCGCAGTTCCGATGACTGGAGATCCGTAGCCCGAAGATCCGCCCGCAGCTCCGTCTCCCGGATCGCACGGAGGAGCCGTCATTTTTTCCTTCATATCATATATATATATATATATATATATATATATATATATATATATATATATATATGTTTTCGCACCGTGCGAAAACCCCTTTTTTCGCAACCGAAGATCACTATATATATATATATATATATATATATATATATATATATATATTCAATTCAATTCGTTTGAGCTCTATTTTTTATCCAAGGCAATACACATCATATCCCTTAGATTTTCAGTTATTTTTCATCCTACATTCACTTTCCAATATTTCATAAAAGATATCTCCAAATGTACAACAACATTTAATACTTGTGGAAGTGCAAGTATAGGTGTAGAAATCGAATTATTCTAATCATTGAACATGTCATTGTTATTTAGAAAATCGAACATACACATGTAGCCATAATAATAATACATCAATTTCTACATGGATATGAAAATCATTCATTAATATCACTTTAATGATTCAAAAGAAAGATACATATTAATCACCATTTTATAGCATTTTGTATTTTTCATTTCTTTCTTTTGTGTTTATAAGGAACTAAAGCATCCTAACAAATGAACTAGCACACAAACAAATGAACTAGCATACAAACAAAAACAAATCAAGCACACAAAAAGCTATGAATTTATTTATTACGCTCAATAAAGAAAACATACCTTCGCGGTGTCGTTTGGCTAAGGAACTTTTTTATGAAATGCGACGTCTAATCCATAGTTCCTCGCCACTCCATCTTACCTACACGGAAGATATTATATGTGACCTTAGAATCCAACAAGGTCCCCTCACGTTAGTCATCAAATTTTTAAGAACCCATATTTGCTTGAATTTAATGTTCTTGTTCCTATATTTGCAATAATAAGAGGTATGACCAACGCAAGCACATGTAAAGCACTTTGCATGAATATTTCTGGCTTTTGTTGTCTCAAAGTAAACTTTTCTATATTTTGACTTTTCAGCACGTTTCAAATTATATTCAAGTCCACGCCTATTATTGCCATATAATTGGTTTCCAAGAATTATATCCATGTTAAGAAATGGCAAATAATCTCTAATAAGGAGTAGTCATGGCACAAGCCATGGCTCTATATATTCATTTCATAATGGGGATTAGGAGTCCAAGGGACTCCCCACAAACTTAGTGGGGAGTAATGGTGAGATGATGAGGGAAAATGATCACATTTCCTTTATTTCAATTTCTTATGAAATCCAACTTACATTCCACAGGTTTTATACATTCAGGTGTATGGACTACTGGTCCCAAGACTTTGCTTTTCAAGAGTGGGTCCATCTCTACCCTTATTGCCTCGTCCCACTTTGGCCAATCTATGCGTTTATGCTATAGAAAAGTGGGTTGACATCATCGTTGTATTCAGCGACGTGAGCAGTAATAGCGAAAGCAAAACCGTCGTCGATGACTGTGCTATTTCTATCCAGTACCTCTCCAGTACATACGTAATATAATGATTTTCTCCTGTTGTTTCCTCTGCAGGGGAAATTAGGAGGGGAGAGGTTGCTGGTCTGAGCTCAGCATCCTGTGGATGGATCATTTTAATATATCCAGGAATCTCCCTCTTTCGAGGAACTTTATATTTTGAACTTGACGGGCGTCCTCTTTTCAAATTGAGGTACAACCAATTCTGCTGCCGGTGGATTGCATCCATCTTTGGGAATGTCAATCCTAGCTGGCGTGTTGGCATCAGGGACGTGTGGACGAACAATCTTCTGGTTGTCCATAAATTTGTTCGGCAATTGATGTACTTTAATCTGAATGTGAAGGATCCTCTGGATCTCATCTTCACACAGAAAAAGTATGCGGATCATAACGAGATTAGGACTTTTGTGTCCCATGATATGGTCTCAGAAGCTTCAGGCTTCTTTAGACTGTGTGCCTATTTCAATGAGACTTTTGATCACTCCGTATTTTACACCTTTTTTCTGCATGTTTGCATGCCATTTAGATCGATCAAATCGTGTTTTTCACGTTTATTCGACAATATTGCGATGCTTTTCACGATTTGTTGTTTTTGTCGTATTTCAGGAGATTTGGACCGATTTGGAGTGATTCTGAGATGCACCCACTCCGGAGTGTCACCGACGACTCTCTTGAGGGGTATTTTGCTATTGGAGAGGAGTGGAAGGAGAAAGAACATCGTAGGAGCGACGAGTGAGCGAAAATATGAAGTTTGGGCATTTTGAGCATTTCACTCGGCCGAGTGAAGGAGTCACTCGGCCGACCATCGGAAACCCGCTCGGCCGGCCAGATCGGACACGCAGCAGAGCTATATCAGCGTGCACTCGGCCGAGCATCGCCATGTCACTCGACCGAACCACAGAGACCCACTCTCCCGAGTGGCATCAAGACGACGGAAACAAAAATTTCAGACTTACTGTTTTTGTACAGTCGATTTCCAAAGACCGACTCGGTCGAGTGACGAAAGACCGACTCGGTCGAGTGAAGAACGCCCATCGGCCGAGTGAAGAAAAGTCACTCGGCCGAGCGACTCATGAGGAGACGACCCCCAAGACCCCCAACTCTCTAGAATTTGTCAGGGTTTATCACTCGGCCGAGTGACATTTGTCACTCGGCCGAGTGAGCCGCGCTGCCTGTAGCGTAAACTGTGATTTTGAGGCTGCGCAGGGGCATTTTCGTCAGGATTTTTTGGGCGATTTTGGGGGGTATTTAACCCCAGTTTTTAACCTAGTTTAGGAGAGCTTTTCAGAACTTTTTGCAGCCTTTTTAGATTAACTTTTTAGGAATTAGATTTAGCTTTTAGGGAGGAGAGAAAAGGGTTATTTTGTTGGATGCTATTTTGTTCTTCATTGATTTGTCTCTCTCTCCCTCAAAAACTCCATTTTTATTGAATTATTTGAATATAGCTATGAATTCCATTGATTTTACTTGTGAATTTATATTGCATTCTATTATGAATTGTGAGTAGTTCATCGTCTTAGGGCGTAGGGATGAACCCTACGAGCCCTATTTCTAATTTGTGATGAATTGGTAGAATTATTGCTAGGATTGATTAGGGTTAGTTTGGGATTGATTTAGCACGAATAGCTAGGGATTCATACCGATTGGGATTTGCAAGAGATTGGATCCCAACTCGATAGGAAACCCTAGAAATTCGAATTGGGTTCCAATTGAATTTCTCCAGAATCGGTTTACAAGAGATTGGACCGAAACTAGGGTTTTCGATTGTAACTCTATACCGATACCCGTTTGCAAGAGATTGGATGGGTAGGAACTATCCCAACCTAGGTCGTACCTCGAGTTTGCATGAGAGTGGGCTCGAGATGCGATTGAACGATGATGTTGTTCTTCACGCTAGTTTACCTAGGTTAGGGTTTGCAAGAGATTGGACCCTACCCTAGGTTTGCTATAGACCGGCAATAGCGCGAGAGCGTGAGCTTGGTTCTACATTTAGTTGCAACTAGTTCATCCGAATTTCAAGTCTAGCAATTGTGACACCTACGAATCACAATGATGAGATACGACAAGTAGCGTGGATTCCCTACCCCTAGGCGTCTTTATTGATTTGTTATTTCTTTTATATATTTGAACGACTGTGATCGCATATTTGCGAACATTTCTCGATTTTTCTTATAGCCAGGTGCTTGAAGAAGACACTGTTATTAGGCCTCCCTGTGTTCGATACCCGCTTGCCGCTACACCATGCGCTTGTGGTAAGACTACAGTGTCGCCGCTCCGGGACGTGTATCCGGGGTGCGATCAAGTTTTTGGCGCCGCTGCCGGGGAGGGCATTTTGACGGAGTTCGATTTGGATCACCCGGTTATTTCTCTTCAATTTCTTTCTTTATTTCTTCATTCTTTTCTAACTCTATTTATAGCCCTATTTTGCAAGCTCTCCCGAAATTTTCCACGAGATCTTAACAGGTAAAATGAGGGATGCAATTCCAATGACTGAGTCTGGCCAGGGAGATGATGAATCTTTTGCGGAGCTCCTTAAGGAACTAATTGATGAGGTCTACGCTATCGGAGATTTTGCTATTAATATCGAGGACCCCGTCGAACAATTGTTTGCTAGCTTTGTGATGGATCAAATCTCCCTGGATGGGACTATTGGGGGCGATATCAGAGTTGATGTGAAGGACGACAAGCTATATTTTGAAGGCGATAGAACATGCGCCGAAGAGTACTACACTCCCGAGGAATACTTCGAGCAAACCGATATTCAGGGAGATACACTTTATGACCCCCACTCTTGCATTTATGAATCCGCTGACGTGTTTCTTGATCTCAGGAATGAATTGGAGCAAAGTGGTGGTCCTATCGATGCAAGCACAGAATTGGAGAGCGTCTATTCAGATGCACCGTCCTCACTAGGAAGCGAATTTGAGCCTCCACTCGAGAGTGAGCTAAATTCAGATGTTGAAGGAGAAGCCAAATTCACACAAGATGACGAAGCAAAGGGTACGGCACCCTTTGAGGTAGAGCTTAAACAATTACCGCCGAATCTAAGGTATGCTTTCTTAGGTAGTAAATTGACCTTCCCGGTGATTGTTAATGCCCACCTTGGCCAAGATCAACTTGAAAAACTATTATAAGTCCTTAGGGATCACAAGGATGTTCTTGGCTACACTATCTCTGATCTTAAGGGAATAAGCCCTAGGCTATGCACGCATATGATCCACTTGGAAAACACTGAAGCCTCTTCTATTGAGCCTCAAAGGCAGTTAAACCTGAATATGAAAGAGGTAGTCAAAAAGAAAATCCTAAAATTGCTTGAGGCCGGCATTATTTATCCAATCTCAGATAGTAGATGGGTTAGCCCCGTTCACGTTGTCCCCAAAAGGGGGGGATGACCATTATAAAAAACGAAAAGGGAGAGCCCATTTCTACACGCACTGTCACGGGATGGCGGATGTGTATTGATTACCGAAAACTAAACAAAGCCATCCGAAAAGACCATTACCCGCTACCCTTCATAGATCAAATGCTTGAACGGCTTGCTAAACATAAATACTTTTGCTACTTGGATGGGTATTCGGGGTTTTTCCAAATCCCTTTGCATGAAGACGACCAAGAAAAACTACTTTTACTTGTCCCTATGGCACTTACGCCTACCGTAGAATGCCCTTTTGGTCTTTGCAATGCTCCCGCCACCTTTCAGAGGTGCATGACCTCCATCTTTTCCGACTATATTGAAAATATTATGGAAGTTTTCATGGATGATTTCTCAGTTTATGGAAGTGAGTTTGATTCTTGTTTGGCTAATCTTACCAAAGTTCTTAAAAGATGTCAACAAAATAATCTTTCTCTTAATTGGGAGAAGTGTCACTTCATGGTCACGGAGGGGATAGTGCTTGGGCACCTTGTCTCCTCAAGAGGGATTGAGGTTGATAAGGCGAAGATTGAGGTAATCAAGAAACTCCCTCCTCCTATTAATGTTAAGGGCATTAGGGGCTTCCTTGGTCATGCGGGGGTTTACCACCGCTTTATCAAGGATTTTGCCTTAATTGCCCGGCCCCTTACCTCCTTGCTAGCTAAAGATGCTCCATTTGTTTTTTCAGGAGAATGTTTGCGGGCGTTCAACACATTGAAGGAAGCACTAATCTCTGCGCCCATCATACAACCACCGGATTGGAGCCTTCCCTTTGAGCTCATGTGTGATGCAAGTGACCAAGCCATTGGAGCGGTATTGGGGCAAAAGAAAGATAGAAAGCTTCATGCAATATTCTATGCAAGCAAAACGTTGGATGACGCACAAAAAAATTACACAACTATGGAAAAAGAGCTTCTAGCGGTCGTGTATTCCATTGAAAAGTTCCGCTCATATCTCCTTGGATCCAAGGTAATTGTCCACACCGACCATGCGGCATTGAAGTATCTCCTAAACAAGAAAGAGGCCAAACCTAGGTTGATAAGGTGGATACTTCTATTGCAAGAGTTTAACTTGGAAATCAAAGATAAGAAGGGTACGGACAACGTTGTGGCGGATCATTTATCTAGGCTTATTCGCAATAAGGAGGACGAAAGTTTGCCCATCGATGACTCCTTTGTTGATGAGAGGCTATACGCCATAAGGCCCGGGGAAGTTCCTTGGTATGCGGACTATGTCAATTACTTGGCTTGTGGGATTAAGCCATGCGGGATGCCCACACAGCAAAAGAGGAGATTTATGCATGAGGTCCGTAGCTATTTCTGGGAAGATACGTATCTCTTTAAGATATGCAAGGATGGGGTTATCCGGAGATGTATTTCTAAGGAGGAGGCCACCTCCATCATCTCGCATTGCCATGGTATGCCATGCGGGGGACATCACGCCGCTTCTAAGACTACCGCTAAGATATTGCAGAGTGGATTCTTTTGGCCAACCATGTTCAGAGACACGCACGACTTCGTCAAGGCGTGCGATAGATGCCAACGGACCGGGAATATTTCCAAACGAAATGAGATGTCAATGAAGCCCATCCTAGAGATTGAGCTCTTTGATTGTTGGGGAGTGGACTTCATGGGACCATTTCTGTCAAGAAAGGGTAACAAGTATATCTTATTGGCTGTGGACTACGTCTCCAAATGGGTAGAAGCCATCGCCACCCCTACCAATGACGCAAGAGTTGTCTCAAAGTTTTTCAAGCAGAATATTTTCCCGTGCTTTGGGGTGCCCCGTACTTTGATAAGCGACGGGGGAAGCCACTTTATTGAAAACAAATTTGAAGCTATGTTGAAAAAGTACGAGGTAAACCATAGAATCGGCATGGCCTACCATCCTCAGACGAGCGGACAAGTGGAAGTCTCAAATAGAGAAATCAAGCAAATTCTTGAAAAGACCGTAGATCGATCTAGAAAAGATTGGTCCATGAAGTTAAACGATGCTCTATGGGCATATCGCACGGCTTTTCGATCTAGAAAAGCTCTTTATTTTCAGTTTCTAGCTTAGTAACTCTTTCTTTATGCATGATAATATCTTTTAAAAAAGTAGGACAAGAAGCCAATCAACTTTTTTAACATAGCTAGATTTTTCTTTTTTCAACAAATTAATGGTTGAATCACATGCCACGGTTTTTTTCTTTCATTTCATCAACTTTTAGTGACATGTTGCAATTATCTTATTGCAATTCATTATTATAATTTCTAAACTTCTCTAGAGTGGATTCAAGTTTCTCTACAGTTGATTCTAAGCTTTCAATTTCACCTTGCATTTCATTAACAGTTTTCAGAAATTGAACTTTGGTTACCTCATCAAGCTTTCTCATCAAGCAGAAGGTGGAGTAAGCAGTCTCCTCCTCAGTTTCATCTTCGCTATCCATATCCCACATTATTACTAAATATTTTTCTTTCTTCTCCGCAATGTTGTTCTTTGGTTGTGGGCAATCCTTCATATAGTGTCCATGTTTTTGCATTTAAAACATTGAACATCATCAGTAGCAGTCTGCTCAAAAGATTTTTTAGTAGAATTAGATTTGTTAGAGCGATTAAACCTTTTTAAAGTTTTAGCTCTCCCTTGGTTGGTCTTGATATATCTTCTAAAATTTCTGACCAATATTGCTTCTTCCTCATCTTCATCTTCATCTTCATCTTCCTTAGCTTGTAGAGCTAGTAGTTTGGAAGCTTTAGTCTCTGGTTTCTCTCTTTATTTGATGCTCTGCAGCTCAAGATTGTAAGACATCAAGTTACCTATCAAGTCCTCCACTCTTATCTTTGATAGATCTTTAGCTTCTTGAATGGCAATGACTTTAGGATGGAACGAGCTTGGCAGCGCCCTCAAGATATTCCTTATCTACTCCAGACTTGAGTATGGCTTTACTAGAGAGCTGGATTTGTATACGATGTCTGTGAATCTCGCAAACATCTCTTTGATGGACTCAGATGGCAGCATGCGGAAGCTTTCGTACTCTGTGCTTAGCAAGGCAAGTCTGGACTCCTTCACCTGCGCTGTTCCTTCATGTGTCACCTCCAGTGCATGCCATATTTCCTCCGCAGTTAAATATCGTGAGATATGATTAAATTCAGCTTTATCTAAAAAGCAAATAAGCGCATTCATAACTCTACTATTCAGTGAATAAAGTCTCCAATCGGCATCATCCCATTTATCTCCAGGTTTAAGAATTTTAGTGTCTTCAATTTTAATCATAGGTGGTTTATATCCTTTTTCAACAATATTCCACACTTTATAATCAACAGACACTAAGTAAATTTTCATTTTAGATTTCCAATAACCATAGTCTGCACCATTAAATTTAAGGGGTCGTGATATGGACTGACCTTCAGCAAAAGCAGAATCAAAAGTATTCTTGGTCAATCTAGCCTAGATCCTCTAACCTACTCTGATACCACTTATTGGATCTAGATCTAAGCCTAGATAGGGATGAATAGGGTAATAAAAATTCTCACGAACACAGAAGCACTCACAGGCAATTATAATCAGGTGCAGGATAAATATAAAGCAATCACAGAGTGCACATCAGATTTACCTTGATTCGGTCGTCCCAACAACCTACTCTAGTCCCAAAAGCAAATACTAGATTAATAATATGCTGGTACAACCGTAAAAAGCTAGAGCACTTACTCTACGCTCACCAGGTTCCGTACCGCACTCCCAAAGTGCTACACAATACTAATCCTAGTATAAGTTCTCTCTTGACTAGTCTCAACTAGTCAAGTCCCTCTTGTCTAGTACCAACTAGACAAAACCCCAAAAATGTCACAAGTATGTAAAGTTTTCCATACAAAAATCGATACACTACTACACGAATATAAAGAGAAAAGAGTTTAGAAAAGCTCAGTTTGTGTCCGTGTAGTCGTCTCTGCCAATCTGCTCAGGTCAAATCAAGTCTGACAGGATGTAGTCGTCTATCTCTAAAGTCCAGGCACCCCATTGATGTTGCAACAATGATGGTGAGGCTTTCCTATGTTGCGTAATGGATGAGAAGCCCTCCTTGATGACTTGTGTCCTTAAGATGGGTTGAAGCTCTTGCTTGCGCAATGTAGAGGCTCTTGGACTGTGGATGCTTGGTTGCGGCTCTTGGACTTTGATACTTGCGCAATGTGGATGACTCCCACTTGGATGTTGCGGCCTTGGAGAGTGGGGGGCTTTGCAAGTTGCGGCTATGGTGAAGGCCTCCTTGACGACTTGCGCAATGTTGTAGGTGATATTCTCTTGGAGTTTGCGGCTATGAAGAACTTGGCTGGAGTAGCTTGAAGCTATGAGGAAGAAGCAATCCTTGCTTGCGGCAATGTATATGAGCAATGTAGCTTTGGCTTGCGGTAATGGAGATCTACTTGGTTTTACTTGCCGCAATGAGCAATGCTAGAGGGTCTTTGATTATGGCTTGCGGCAAGGATTAGGGTTTGGCTTTTGGCGTTGGTTCCTTGCGGCAATGGTGATGGTATGCAATGAAGCTTTGCTTAGAGATGCTTGCAAGGTTGCGCAAGGAGGAGAAGCAATGATATGTTGCGCAATGAGGTAGGATACTTGCAACTTGCGCACTTGAGGGGAGAGGATGATTTTGGCCGAAATTTTTCTTTTGTTTGCCCCCCTTCTTTTCTCTCCTTTGGATGTGGGTTTATATAGATAAAGATAGGATCAAATAGAATCCCATAATTTAATGGAATCCTAACTTGAATAGGATTTGAATGAATCACCATGGAAGATCTCTTCTAGTAACAATAGGATTAGGAGTTTGAATTTGGATGGCTATGAGATTTGAATTTGAATGGCTATAGGATTTGAATAGGATCTAATTTTAGGATCTCACTTAATCACAAATTGATTTGCATGCGATTTGGTTCAATCACTTTGGAATGAATGATATCTCTCCATATCTATCCATCTTTGACCATGTCCAAATTGCAAATGAATTGCAATTTTTCCATCTCTTTGACTAAGTCTTCTTTTCACATTTTTCCTTCACTTTGACTAAGTCTCCCTTTGAGTATTTACGAGTTTGCCACTCCTAAAAACACTTAGCACACATATCAAATCGTTCACACACGTTTGTTATCATCAAATACGAAGTCATCGATTGTTGTATCCAACTACACGTTGTATCTAACAGTTTCATTAGGAGAACATCCTCACACTCAATACAACCACAATAGGTGATTCCAATTAACACAACAGCAAGATCCCCTTGCAACGAAAACTGACCTGAATCAGATTCCCTTTGATCCCAACCTTCGTAGCCGTCAGCACCATTCACCATAATGAGAAAGTGGAATAATCCTAGCAAGATCCCCTTGCAAAAACTAAACTGAATCAAACTCTCTTTTATCCCTACCTTCGTAGCCTCAGCTTCAATTCCAAGGATGATGAACCGATCTATTCAGATACCATAGTTGATCTGTTTGAGAGATTTTATATATCCTCAATCGGAGTCAAATATCTATTTCGGTTAATAAATCAATTTACATTTGTTAGGGTTGAATTTCTGTTGATATTTGTTGGCATTAGTGGCACTATATCTGGAGAGCTCAGTTTGTGGAATCTGGATTGTTTTTGAGCAGTTTGAGCAAAATGTTGAACATTATGTTGCAACATTATGTTCAACATTCGGGATCTGGAATTCCGGTTCGTATGCTAAAACTCTGCTTTGGTTTCAGATCTGATTTGTAGCCTAAAATATCGGAGGTTCCTGATTTGATTGATTCCAGATGTTGGTGGGATTTTTATACTCCTTAACCGCATTAGTTCCTTAATTGATGGAGGTTTGTTGAGAATATTTGGGAATTTGGTTAGTTCCTAAATTGATGGAATGGAATATTTGTTGAGATTTATTGGTTCTATTTACCAGGAATAGATCCTTATTCTTTGGGCAAAATATCCGCATGAGATTTGTTTTAATCATTTTACCCGAAATAGATTCGGTGGTTCCTTGAATATAGGATTCCTTACCCGAAGTGATCCTAGAAATATTGGCGGATATTCTGCATTAAAGAGGAAGTTATTTACCCATAAATAGTGGTTACAAAATCTGAATGGGTTTATATCTGAATGGTTGTGCGGTTGAAGATATGTGCGGTTGAAGATTCTATATATGAATGTTTGCAGATCTCGCATTATTGTTTAGATCTTCTCCAGATACTCGGTTGAATGCAGGTATGCATAAGATTTGTTGACGGAGGTGAATGAAAGTATCAATCCACAACCGAGGCATGAAAGAACCTATTTATTGGCCATGTTGTATATTATGTTGAACGTTATTATACAACATTATGTACAACATGCTGTGTCAAAAGGCTGGAATTGATTGGCGCACTTCAGCGGTTATCAAAGGTGGATTACTTCAGATCTCATGTTATCTCTTTTAGGTATCTGGTATATTCTGTTGAAGATACATTTGGAAGTTGCAATCTCTCGTTATTATTGTTGATTCGGTTGGAGAGAATCTCGCCCACTTATTGTTGTTGCTATCTTTAGAAGATTTGGCGGAATTATTCCCTAGCTGGTTCTGTTAATTGTGGGCGCCCAATATTCTGAGATTTAATTGAGCAATCTTCCTTAACTACTCCACGATTGAGGGGGAGACGGGTTGTTAAGGTTGCGAAGATTGGCGGCTAGGATGATGGCTTTTACGAAAGTTTTTTGAAGAACTCTGGGAGGAGGCCGACGGCTACGCACGTAGGATCAAGAGAGTTGATCTAGTCGGTTGTGCAAGGGGAGCTTGCGGGCAAGGGGAGCTTGCCGAGAATACTCCATGGGTTGGTAGAGACCACCCATCACGGTTTGTATTGAGGGGGAGGTTGTTCCTCCTAATAGAATCGTAATAATTAGTGATTGTACTCATTGATTATTTTAGTGGAGTATTCTGATTTTCTAGGCGTGGCCCCGCAGATGTAGGTGTGCGCACCGAACTGCGTTACCAAGTCTTGATTGTCTTTGCTTGGTTCTTGTGTTGCTATCTTTGTGTTTATTTTGATTATTCCTACGTACTGAAAACTACAATTGGTATCAGAGCAGGTCACCTGTGTAACTTTGTTTTCAAAGAAGGTGTGATCTTGAATTTCAGTACGTTAATCATGGATACACGAGAAGGTGCCTCCGTTGTTCGTCCTCCATTGCTCATTGGTACAAATTACACTTACTGGAAGTCTCGGATGCGTGTATTCATTAAGTCCATTGATGAGAAGGCCTGGATCGCTGTCAGTGAAGGATGGACACCGCCAACCGAAATCGACGAAGATGGCGAAGAACACCTCAAGTCGGCAAGAGACTGGAGTCGGATTGAAGAACATGCGGCCTTGTGCAATTCTAAAGCAATTAATGCTAATTTTTCCGCTGTCGACGAAGAGCAATTCAAATTAATCTCTACGTGTGAGTATGCAAAGGAAGCGTGGGATATACTACAGAATATTCATGAAGGAACCAGTACGGTAAGAGCATCTAAACTTCAAATGCTCGCATCTCAATTTGAAAATCTCAGGATGGATGATGATGAGACTGTGGCTGAGTTCAATGGGAGACTGCGTGATATATCTAATCAGGCATTTCAATTGGTGAAGAAGTACTCTCAAAAGAAGTTGGTTGAAAAAACTTTGAGATCCCTACCCGATAAGTTCTCTGCGAAGATTGCGGCCATTGAAGAAGTGAGGAACACATTGTAACGACCACTTTTCGTGGTACGTTGTTCGTGCACGTGCTTTTGGCCGTGCACGTGTTTGTTTTAGATTTTGTTTGGTTGTGAACACTTTCGTGTGATACGCCGTTGTGAACGTCTCTGAGAGTATTAAATAGTGGCACTATCATGGAACGACATTTCTCGAGTCGTTTCCCACAATTTAATCTTACTCGATGAGACGTGACGATTTTCACTTTTGACGGGAGACGTTTCTATTTTTGGTTTCGTCGTCCGACGTCGAAATTGAGATCCGTCTTCTTAGTTAGCTCACTTTCGTCATCACAATCACCCCGATATTTATTTTATAATTTTTTGAGTTTATTTGACCACTTTTATATTTTTAGCAAGGTTTAAAATATTTTTAATAATTAATTTTTAAATTATTTTCGGCCAAATAAAATTTATTTGAGTTTAAAACGTTTTAAAGAATTTTTGAGCCAATTTCCAGCTCATTTGGACCAAGTCAAATCCTTGGGTGAGTTGGAGAAGTCGAATTTCAAATTTTAAATTATTTTAAACTTCTAATCCTATTAGATTTAGCCCTAGACCAAGTCAACCCATCTACACTATATAAACAACCCCTAGGAAGACCCATTTTTGCAAGAAATTAACCCTAGCCTCTTCCAAAACTCAAATTTCACGTTGCGACGAATCGTCGCAACGTTGCTGCACCAACCCCCGCTCCGACCGACGTTGCAACGTTGCAACGTTGCAACGACCCGCCCAAGCGCCTGTCCGAGAGCACCAAGGCCCGCACCGCACCCGCAGCTGCACAAGCCCGTTCCCCCGCACCGACCGAGCCAAGCCCCCGCATTTGGCTGAGTACGACCGAGGGCCATTCGTCGCAACCCCGCACCCGTCGCACCACTTGCCACAGTGGGCCCCCCAAGTTCTCCAGAGGTATTGTGGGTCCCCCAAAGGTCCCTAGGACTACTGTGGGCCCCACCTAGGTGTTTTCTCTCCGACGATTCGCCATGCACGACGTTGCGACACGTCGTAGCCCGTCGTCGCACGTGCTAGCTTTGGAATCTGGAACCGTTGCTCCGGTTGATGCTCTGAACTTTCCAGCAAGGAAAATAATTTGGAATCTGGACTTGGAGCGTGTTCTCTTATTCCAACCCCCGGCGTCGCTACCCGACGCCGGTGTAGCTTTCGCGTCGTGTTGAGGTAACGCTTTGCACCCCTAGGACCCCCAACCCAATTGCATGCTAATCAAGACTAAAATCAGTATTTTTAAAGTATTTTAAATGTTTTAAATTCACTAATCAAGATTAATAATATGGACTTTAGGCCGGTGGACTTGTGCACGTAGGATAATTGTGATTTTTGGACTCATTGGACGGTGTGCTCAGACGTTGTACTTGCAGGCAAGTGAAACTTGCCAACTCTTGTGTAGGGCCATGTTTTTAGGCCACTTCCTTGTTTTCAGCGTAAACGAGACTAGTCAGTGAAATGATAGCTGGCTAGACGCCCACTTGATCTAGTTTGACAACGAAACTAGATCCGTCACCTAATTGATCTAGCTTGACAACGAAGCTAGATCCAACCCTTAAACTTGTTGTTCATGCATACTAAACTGTCACGTTTACTTTCCTTATCTGTACGTACTTTTAACTGCCATGCATTGCATCTTACATGTCATCCAAATTGATTGTTGCATCGTAGCACACGCTACAAAATACTTGTACAATCCGTGTTTCCGTGTTTCCGGCTAGGTGCACCCCTATGCCATACTTGTTTAAAACACTTCCTGGCTCGTGGTCCAGAAGCGGGCCTCATGTGTTGGCTGAAAACCAATGCCCGATACACGTGGTGGGGTAGGGATAAACGGTCACTTGAGCTTAGGAGTGGCCTGATCAGCCCTCTAGCCAAAAGACGGAATCCCTGTGCACGAGGTGCTTACTTTTCTTGTCTTGTACTTGTCTTGTGAATGATTCATGCAATACTTGTCATCCATGCCATGTTTAAATGCCATGCTCGTACTTTACTTTACTTTACCTTACCTGTTGCACTCATTACTTTAACTGCCATGTCATTGCATCATGCTAGAACTGCTAGGTTGCTTTACTTTTACCTACTTTCAGTTTCCTTGCACAAGTCTCTTGTAGACTTGCTGACATGTGCCCCTTGCTCTTTTGGGTGTCACATGTTAGACCTGAGCCAGAGACCGTTGCTGTGTACGTGATGCTTTGCTGACGCTGAGTTTGAGTCCATGATCACCCAGGAGGATTTTGGTGGACACCGGTGACCATTCTTTGAGAATTTGCTGAGGTTTCTTTTGTTTTAGGTTTCTGTTAGTTGTCGGTGTGTAGCACCGTTGTTTTGTACGTTGTACTTTTGTTGGCCATGTTTGGGCCTTTAGACTCTTTTTCTTTTCAGCCTGGTGGCTTTTCTGCGATGTTGGAATTTATATTTATGGATATTCTGAGATTATTCTTTCGTCTCATTTCATTCTTATTATCTTGTTTCGTTCGCGTTGCAAGGACCTGCAGTTTTAAATTTGATTGACGCTTATCAGACTTGCAGCTTTGCAGCTTCAAGTCTGAGCGGACCTTCTCACGCTTCGCCTCCATATTTTTGGGAAGCGGGGCGTGATAGGTTTTGTTGGTGGCCCATGCAGGTCCAGTCTTGCAATTGCGAATTAACGAAACAACGATAATAACGGAATGTCCATTAAATAAATTGCAACATCCGAGTAATAAGCCATGAGTCTAGTCGTTTTCTTATGACACTAGGTGGTAAGAAGACTTAGCTAGACGTCTGTGTTTGCTAGTTAGAGGCCTCTGATTGTTAGTTAGACCCCCTGTCAACAATTGATTCAATCGTCGTAGGAGTTACCTTAGTGGTCCTTGTTTACCCCTGACCATATTAGACTTCTAGAATTTCCTTTAGTCGCTCGCTTGGTTCCATCGATTTCGGACCAAGCTGAACGCATTTCTTTACCGTCTGACCTTTAGAAGTCTTAGCGCTTAGTTTTTAATCTTTAGTTGGTCGACCGTAGGAGTTCCCCGTAGACTCTTCTGATTCATATCCTAGGCGTACGAATGTTTTGATCACCTGACCAATTTCCTTGCCTCGATTCACGAGATCGCCTCATGACGATCGTCGTCAATTTTCGAACCTCTCCATTACGAACCTTGAAACTCTTGAAAGTATTTTTGACCCCCTCCTTTCCGAAGTTTAACCTTGTTCCAAATCTTAATGTATATGTACTTATACTTCATCCTCCTTCGTTGATTTAAAATTTTAAAAACTTTTGTCGGAAATTTTGAATACTAGCTTATGGTATTTTCCCAGCTTATATTTTTCGTACTTATGTAAATGTGTCGTCCCCTCATATATTAATTTTATTCTGGACAGTACTTTTGCTTTGCCCAATTCGATTTGTAATTTTCCTTCTTATTTGTGTTATACGAATGATACGTCGTGTTTACTTTAAAATACTTTCAAGACACATGGAATTTCAGCTTTCAGCAAGTTGGTCCTTGCTCGTCGTTTTCGCTACTTCAGATTTTTGCAAAATTACTATTTTCATAACCTCTTCCTACTTTAGACCCTCCCTGATTTGATTTTAAAGATTTGCTATTCGATCTTGATAATTCGTATGCTAAGTTACTATTATTTTCTTTCCGCTCACCATACACGCTTTTAGAAAAATTTCTATACCAAATTGAATTTCAATTATTTTTATATCTGTGCCAGACTTGTTGTGCTCGTATATTAAGAACCTTGTGTAAATCAGTCTTTCATTTTCGGCAAACCCTGGTTCTCTAAAGGTAGTTTCAATTGATTATTTTAAATTTTCCATAGCCTAAAAGTTTTGAAAGCATTTGACATGAGTTTAAATTCTTCCGTTACTTGATTTCATTCTTTGACTTTCAAAAACTTTGGACAACATTATATTAAATTACTGACGGATAGAATTTTCTAAACCATGTTCTTAATATTTGTGTAAATGATTTTACTTCCTTTTAAAAATTTTAGAACCAATAGACCATTTTCTCTTATTATGAATGTTCGACTCAAATTTATTTTGAACAACTCGTTTTATCGATTCCCAAAAATTTCTTTTCAGACGAGGATTTAATTTCGAAGAACAACAGTTTTCAGATTTCACGTATTTTAGCTTGTGCTACTTACCCTATCTTCTTTTCTATATCCTATGTATGTATCACTACATCTCCCTTTTCCCTCAACCTAAACATCACCATTGAGTCAATGTTTCGTCTAACCAAGCTGTCTCCTTGTATACGTCCTATCTGAACTCGTGCTTATCGATCCTTCCCTCGTCACGCCTTCGACCTCGACCTCCCTTTGTTGCTTAGGCTTTAGTACTCGTCAATGTCTGTGTCAACTCCAAGTTGTTAGTAGACCCTTGGACCTTTATGAGGTGTCGTGGTGCACGTACCTAAGTTGTGTACGTGGGCTTGAATGAGAATTCCCATAGTATATTGGTGCTTGCCTATTGTGTGATATATATATATATATATATATATATATATATATATATATATATATATATATATATATATATACTCGGAGTTATTCGTGATAGTATGAAGTTGTTGTGTGTTAGTAGTTATAGATTTTGTGTAGATAGCTATACTATACTAGGGATGCCTGTGTATATATGAATTAGCGTTGGAATATCTAAGTAGTGTAGGTAATTATAGATACTTATAATGGTTGAAATAATTTGATTTGGTGAAGCTATGTGTATGATAGGTGTGATAATAATAAGTGTACGTATAGTTAAGAGAGTAGGCCTATTGAGTGACCTATATACTAGTACGAGTGAGTATGTGCTTGTAAGTATATACATATGATGCTTATATGTAAGTAGTTATGTTTTGTTGCCTGAGTATATATGTGATATACATATGGTAGTAGGATTATAATTTTGATTGGTATTGCTTACTTTGTGGGATGTTGTATGCGTGTATACCGTGAGGTATACACGACTATTGCACATCTTAACTATGTATGTATGGGTGTTGGTATACTAATTATAGGTAGTAGGCTATGGTGTGAATATATGTTACATGTGTGTGACTATACGATGAATGCGTATGTATTAAGGAGTGTATTATAATTATACGTGTGCTGATGTCTGTATTATTATTAAGGTATATAGAGTGATTGAACTATGTGAGTATTACCTGACTAAATATTAGGTATGAATGACTTATGGTATGTATACGGTTGTATTGGTAGATATATATATATATGTTGGAGTGGTATTGGTATAGGTATGAATGCAGTGTTACGTATACAGAATATTCTAATATGTGTATTGAGCCTCACTCAAGCTTGAGTGAGTATACTCTAAGTATATTGAATGTATGTTTGTAGTTTGAATATAGCAATGCTTGATGTATGTATAGTGATAGAAGTGTTTGTGCCTGGTTGAGTTACGCACATGATTGTGGGTCGCTACACCAGTATATAGTTATAGGTGTTGGTCTTGTGGCATAGTTAATTACTAAGGACTTGCTTGTGTGCTAGCTAAACTAGGTGCATAGATGTACTAGTAATATAATGGTATGATTGGTATGCGTAAATGAAACGTTAGCGTGTATGGGTGTGCACCATGCACGGGTAAGTATGTGCTTAGTTATAGTTATTGGTGACTACGATATATGTGGCGTGTCGTAAATACAGTTATAGGACCGTATGCGATGAGAATATATGGTGAACTATTTGCATGCATTGAATGACTATATCTTGTGAAACTATAGTAGTGGTGAATATATATATAGTGAAACTGGATTTAATTAATGGGATGGTGTGACTATATGTGTTGAGATGTTTGGTATTGGATGAATATTAGAGGGTAGTATACCTTTGATGTTTGTGCATAGGTAGCTATCTATACGTAGAGCAATGATTGTATTTGCTAGTAGGAGATCATACTTATATGAGTATCTGAAATATTGTTTTGTGATTAGGTAGGTAGTAGTTATATAGGGGATGCATGCTTATATATATGATTGAAATACGTGTATGAGTTTGACTGACTATAATAGGTATAAATGTATAACGTACGTGAATATATATAAATATAAACGTGTGGGTAGTATTAATGTTTGACTACTTAGTGCATACATAAGCACTTGTAATGACTATACCTGGTTGAATTATTATATGACTTGATTGGGGTAGTTACTAGAGTGACTAGATATATTAGAAAGTCCGAGGACGGACTTTATTCTAAGGTGGGGAGGATGTAATGACCACTTTTCGTGGTACGTTGTTCGTGCACGTGCTTTTGGCCGTGCACGTGTTTGTTTTAGATTTTGTTTGGTTGTGAACACTTTCGTGTGATACGCCGTTGTGAACGTCTCTGAGAGTATTAAATAGTGGCACTATCATGGAACGACATTTCTCGAGTCGTTTCCCACAATTTAATCTTACTCGATGAGACGTGACGATTTTCACTTTTGACGGGAGACGTTTCTATTTTTGGTTTCGTCGTCCGACGTCGAAATTGAGATCCGTCTTCTTAGTTAGCTCACTTTCATCATCACAATCACCCCGATATTTATTTTATAATTTTTTGAGTTTATTTGACCACTTTTATATTTTTATCAAGGTTTAAAATATTTTTAATAATTAATTTTTAAATTATTTTCGGCCAAATAAAATTTATTTGAGTTTAAAACGTTTTAAAGAATTTTTGAGCCAATTTCCAGCTCATTTGGACCAAGTCAAATCCTTGGGTGAGTTGGAGAAGTTGAATTTCAAATTTCAAATTATTTTAAACTTCTAATCCTATTAGATTTAGCCCTAGACCAAGTCAACCCATCTACACTATATAAACAACCCCTAGGAAGAGCCATTTTCGCAAGAAATTAACCCTAGCCTCTTCCAAAACTCAAATTTCACGTTGCGACGAATCGTCGCAACGTTGCTCCACCAACCCCGCTCCGACCGACGTTGCAACGTTGCAACGTTGCAACGTTGCAACGACCCGCCCAAGCGCCCGACCGAGAGCACCAAGGCCCGCACCGCACCCGCAGCTGCACAAGCCCGTTCCCCCGCACCGACCGAGCCAAGCCCCCGCATTTGGCTGAGTACGACCGAGGGCCATTCGTCGCAACCCCGCACCCGTCGCACCACTTGCCACCGTAGGCCCCCCAAGTTCTCCAGAGGTATTGTGGGTCCCCCAAAGGTCCCTAGGACTACTGTGGGCCCCACCTAGGTGTTTTCTCTCCGACGATTCGCCGTGCACGACGTTGCGACACGTCGTAGCCCGTCGTCGCACGTGCTAGCTTTGGAATCTGGAACCGTTGCTCCGGTTGATGCTCTGAACTTTCCAGCAAGGAAACTAATTTGGAATCTGGACTTGGAGCGTGTTCTCTTATTCCAACCCCCGGCGTCGCTACCCGACGCCGGTGTAGCTTTCGCGTCGTGTTGAGGTAACGCTTTGCACCCCTAGGACCCCCAACCCAATTGCATGCTAATCAAGACTAAAATCAGTATTTTTAAAGTATTTTAAATGTTTTAAATTCACTAATCAAGATTAATAATATGGACTTTAGGCCGGTGGACTTGTGCACGTAGGATAATTGTGATTTTTGGACTCATTGGACGGTGTGCTCAGACGTTGTACTTGCAGGCAAGTGAAACTTGCCAACTCTTGTGTAGGGCCATGTTTTTAGGCCACTTCCTTGTTTTCAGTGTAAACGAGACTAGTCAGTGAAATGATAGCTGGCTAGACGCCCACTTGATCTAGTTTGACAACGAAACTAGATCCGTCACCTAATTGATCTAGCTTGACAACGAAGCTAGATCCAACCCTTAAACTTGTTGTTCATGCATACTAAACTGTCACGTTTACTTTCCTTATCTGTACGTACTTTTAACTGCCATGCATTGCATCTTACATGTCATCCAAATTGATTGTTGCATCGTAGCACACGCTACAAAATACTTGTACAATTCGTGTTTCCGGCTAGGTGCACCCCTATGCCATACTTGTTTAAAACACTTCCTGGCTCGTGGTCCAGAAGCGGGCCTCATGTGTTGGCTGAAAACCAATGCCCGATACACGTGGAGGGGTAGGGATAAACGATTACTTGAGCTTAGGAGTGGCCTGATCAGCCCTCTAGCCAAAAGACGGAATCCCTGTGCACGAGGTGCTTACTTTTCTTGTCTTGTACTTGTCTTGTGAATGATTCATGCAATACTTGTCATCCATGCCATGTTTAAATGCCATGCTCGTACTTTACTTTACTTTACCTTACCTGTTGCACTCATTACTTTAACTGCCATGTCATTGCATCATGCTAGAACTGCTAGGTTGCTTTACCTACTTTCAGTTTCCTTGCACAAGTCTCTTGTAGACTTGCTGACATGCGCCCCTTGCTCTTTTGGGTGTCACATGTTAGACCTGAGCCAGAGACCGTTGCTGAGTACGTGATGTTTTGCTGACGCTGAGCCTGAGTCCATGAGGAGTTTTGGTGGACACCGGTGACCATTCTTTGAGTATTTGCTGAGCGTTCTTTTGTTTTAGGTTTCTGTTAGTTGTCGGTGCGTAGCACCGTTGTTTTGTACGTTGTACTTTTGTTGGCCATGTTGGGCCTTTAGACTCTTTTTCTTTTAGCCTGGTGGCTTTTCTGCGTTGTTGGAATTTATATTTATGGATATTCTGAGATTATTCTTTTGTCTCATTTCATTATTATTATCTTTGTTTCGTTTCGCGTTGCAAGGACCTGCAGTTTTAAATTTGATTGACGCTTATCGGACTTGCAGCTTTACAGCTTCAAGTCTGAGCGGACCTTCTCACGCTTCGCCTCCATATTTTTGGGAAGCGGGGCGTGACACACATCCACTATGAGATTGGATGAACTCATGGGATCTCTTCAGACCTATGAAATGAATCTGAAGCCGAACCACATGGATAAAGGGGTGGCTCTAAAGGTTGAAGTCAGTAAAACATCTAAGTCTGAAAATGACTCGGATATTGATGATGACATTGATCTGCTGACTAAGAATTTCAACAGAATGATAAGGAAGATAAGTAACAAGGGACAGAATTACAGATCTGCCAACAAGGAATCAAAACCGTATCCTCCTACTGCTGGAAAGGCAATCAGTCATCCCGCACAGAGGTATGAGCCAAAGAGTAAGGGTAAAGGAATACAATGCAGGGAGTGCGAAGGTTTCGGTCATATACAGGCCGAATGTGCTAATACCCTCAAGAAGAAAAAGGGGAAATCATTAGCTAGTACCTGGAGTGATGAAGATTCAGAAGGAAGTTCTGGAAATGAAGACAACACCAGCAACTATGTGGCTTTTCCGGCTATTCTTGATGATCAATTCGATGGGTACACCCCTAGCTGTGTTGGACTTAATGTTGCAACAGCTGGTATAACATTAGAGAACAAAACTGCAAATGTCGGAAAGAATGTTACAACATTATGTACAACATCGTGTACAACATCATGTACAACATCTACAACCGAATCAGATTCTGAAGCTGACAGCGATGAGGAAGTTAGTGACAATGATATTCGTACAGCATACCAGATGATGTTTGAGAAATTGATGCAAATCTGCAATATCAACAAAGTCCTGAAGGAGGAGAATGATAGACTGAAGAAAGAGAAGGAGGAGGTCAAAATCGAATGTCTGAAAGCTGAGGGAAACTGCAGAGAATTGGAAAGAAACTTCAGAAATGCTCTTCTCAGGGCAGAGAAAGCTGAATGCACATTGGAGAAGTGGAATTCTGGAAAAGCACAGCTGGATGATATCTTAAACATGGGGAAGATTTCTGGAGATCGCACCGGAGTGGGATTCAATAGAGGAGCTTTTTATAATGTGTCTGCTGAAAGAAGAAATCAAGTTATCAAAGAACTTGAAAGAATGGGTCAACACAATGGCCATGATCAAAAGAAGAGGCAGATTAGAGGTATAAAAGGTGGTCGTTCTGTGTGCAGTTACTGCAAGATCAAAGGCCATACTGAGAGAAACTGCTTCAGCCGCATGCGACATTGGTCAGAAGGAAGAAATGTTAGGCACTCTGATATGAAGATGAAGAAGCAATGTGTCAGAAAGTCTGAATTATACAGCAAGAACACTACAACTTCAGAGAAAACTCTTCATGTTGTGACTAATGTTGTAACATTAGATACAACACAGAACAATGTTACCGCAGATGTAGACTCGACATCTCCCCTCGATAATCACTGTGAGCAATCTGTGCCAAAGTCTCATGAATCTTCCTCCAGAATCATTAGAGTGCTATCTCGCCGTTCTGCTCACTGCTCTTCCTCCGCCGGTGCCAATGGATCTTCGCATGTACCTTTTGTCAACACAGACACAGTCGATGTTTTAAATTCTCCAACTACTTTTCGGCCCCTCAGAGCTCGACTTCTACCCTGGACATCATTTCATTCGTCGCCCTACTGTCAGATGTGAGGTATTTGTTCTTCCCCCTTTTCCGCTGCGCCTGAGGATTTTTTTTCTAATAAGAGAACTAGAAAGGGGGAGAATAATTTTTTAGGACATGTGGCTAGCTGAAATGTATTAGAGTCATAAGGACATACATTTTCTGATTTTTGGATGTCTCTTCTGAGATGATCTATGCTTGGGTTGTTCTAGTAAGAGGGAGAATGTGGTTTGGATTATTGTGGCTCAAAGGGGGAGAATGTGTACTTGGTTGGTGCTTGCTTTGGGTTGGTGCCTGCTTTGGGTTGTGCCACATAATGCCAAAGGGGGAGATTGTTAGAGTTGAATTTCTGTTGATATTTGTTGGCATTAGTGGCACTATATCTGGAGAGCTCAGTTTGTGGAATCTGGATTGTTTTTGAGCAGTTTGAGCAAAATGTTGAACATTATGTTGCAACATTATGTTCAACATTCAGGATCTGGAATTCCGGTTCGTATGCTAAAACTCTGCTTTGGTTTCAGATCTGATTTGTAGCCTAAAATATCGGAGGTTCCTGATTTGATTGATTTCAGATGTTGGTGGGATTTTTATACTCCTTCTTAACCGCATTAGTTCCTTAATTGATGGAGGTTTGTTGAGAATATTTGGGAATTTGGTTAGTTCCTAAATTGATGGAAGGGAATATTTGTTGAGATTTATTGGTTCTATTTACCAGAAGTAGATCCTTATTCTTTGGGCAAAATATCCGCATGAGATTTGTTTTAATCATTTTACCCGAAATAGATTCGGTGGTTCCTTGAATATAGGATTCCTTACCCGAAGTGATCCTAGAAATATTGGCGGATATTCTGCATTAAAGAGGAAGTTATTTACCCATAAATAGTGGTTACAAAATCTGAATGGGTTTATATCTGAATGGTTGTGTGGTTGAAGATATGTGCGGTTGAAGATTCTATATATGAATGTTTGCAGATCTCGCATTATTGTTTAGATCTTCTCCAGATACTCGGTTGAATGCAGGTATGCATAAGATTTGCTGACAGAGGTGAATGAAAGTATCAATCCACAACCGAGGTATGAAACAACCTATTTATTGGCCATGTTGTATATTATGTTGAACGTTATTATACAACATTATGTACAACATGATGTGTCAGAAGGCTGGAATTGATTGGCGCACTTCAGCGGTTATCAAAGGTGGATTACTTCAGATCTCATGTTATCTCTTTTAGGTATTCTGGTATATTCTGTTGAAAATACATTTGGAAGTTGCAATCTCTCGTTATTATTGTTGATTCGGTTGGAGAGAATCTCGCCCACTTATTGTTGTTGCTATCTTTAGAAGATGTGGCGGAATTATTTCCTAGCTGGTTCCGTTAATTGTGGGCGCCCAATCTTCTGAGATTTAATTGAGCAATCTTCCTTAACTACTCCACGATTGAGGGGGAGACGGGTTGTTAAGGTTGCGAAGATTGGCGGCTAGGATGATGGCTTTTACGAAAGTTTTTTGAAGAACTCCGGGAGGAGGCCGACGGCTACGCACGTAGGATCAAGAGAGTTGATCTAGTCGGTTGTGCAAGGGGAGCTTGCGGGCAAGGGGAGCTTGCCGAGAATACTCCATGGGTTGGTAGAGACCACCCATCACGGTTTGTATTGAGGGGGAGGTTGTTCCTCCTAATAGAATCGTGATAATTAGTGATTGTACTCATTGATTATTTTAGTGGAGTATTCTGATTTTCTGGACGTGGCCCCGCAGATGTAGGTGTGCGCACCGAACTGCGTTACCAAGTCTTGAGTGTCTTTGCTTGGTTCTTGTGTTGCAATCTTTGTGTTTATTTTGATTATTCCTACGTACTGAAAACTACAACAATCTCAAGCAGTTATTTCCGCCCAACAAACTAGGCAATAACCAGATTCCAGGCGAGATTCTGGGTGGCAATAGGAAACAACAGATTATGGGCGAGATTCTGGACGGCAATGTAGATCTAGAAATTCTGAAACAAAGATCCTGCAGTCAAATCCCGCATGTCATGAACTATGTCATACAATATGACTCATAACATGACCTAACAAACTGTGCAAAAACAGTTCAGACTCCACAACCAGAACAACCCAGACCCAGTGCCACTAATGCCAACATATAACAATAGAAAAACAACCCAATAGTGCCAGCTAATGACGTTCTCTACAAAACCCGCAACACACCAATATATATGAAACTTACACAAAACAAAAGAATAACACACACCTGACAGCAAGCTTTATAATATGGTTCCACCCTAAACTTGGTGTTTGTTCAGTTGAAGAGATCACCAATGCTTCAGTGATCTTAGATTATAAGATATGGTATTTGGTTGAAAGTATAACCAAATCTGTTAAGAAATCAGAAAAAAGATAATGGAGAAAAACTTTCAAAACAACCACCCACGACCTTCAGTTTTCCATCTGTATATTATATAGGTAGCCGCAAACTTTACAAACATATTCGCTCAAGCCTAGCCGCAAACTTTACGTTATTTATCAATTTGGTGGCTTTGATGGGCCTTGCCGGAACCATATCCTAACACGTTTGATAGGCCTTCGCTTGCTACCATTAGATATACTATAAGGTTTTAATATGTAATTTGAGGTTTATGGGTTTTATCACATGCTAATATATCCTTACATATCTTAGAATAGCAAAGGGTTTCTATTTATTTGTGTGATTATCAATTCACATGGAACTAACATAGTTTTTAACACTTCACATAGTGTTTTTATTCCCCTGCCGCACATATGAAATTATCACTTCCTAATACCTTTTAAAATTAGCACTCGACTATTCAACACGAATGAGTTCTATTGATACAAATGCGAATTTTTCGGTAAGATACGGCAAGAATGAGCTAGTCCGGTATGATACTTGGACTAACATGTTATCGCACGAATCGATATATAATCTATAGTTTCATGTGCATATCTAATTCGTCGGAGCTATATCTCAGCATTGCACGGCCCGACCCACTTTCAATCTTATCTCATACCAAAAATTTATTATACAGATGAGGAGATTTGTTCTAGGTGACATGTTTGTCCCATGTGGCAATATCACATCGCCACATGGCATGCACTTAGGACAAAACACCCACATCCCCTACATGGTTGACATTCCATCCTCATCCCAAATAATCACCCCACACGCTCATTTTATTTACATTTTTGCCCTATGGGATTTTTCCACTATAATCCCAAGGTTTTTGTATTAATCCTTTTACCTCATGATGATATCTACACATACACCCACACTTCTCACACCTTTTCGTTTGTATGCATGCATCGCATCTTGTTCGTGTGGGGGGTTTTGGCTCAGTGCACTATGTACGGATTATTTCTAGTACAGATACACAACCAAACACTAGAATGCATACAATCACAATGGTAACATTTTAAACCTAACATACATTATGACCAAGAGGCATGCGATGTTATTTCATAAAGAGGGGGTACAATCAAGAATCCAATGATCTCAAGCATGCATGTTGGGTCCATTTCGTCCTCCAAACAAAGACAGGGACATGTCAGGTAACATCTCATGATGCTGCTGCATGCTGTGTGGTTTCTTTCAGAGCTGAAATACAGTCCCCCCATTCATCTGCACTGCGTATGACTTTTTATAAAAAAGTCAGAACCTTGGAAGTTGCATAGACTAGACTGCTAGGGTTTTCAATAACAATGTCACGCTAACTGCAATGGAAATGGATATCAAATCAATAAAGAAAAGAGAGGATGGTATTGATTGATTGATCCCCAGACAGGCAGATTGCTGAACAAAGCAGAAGAGAGCCCAGAAGGGGATCCGATTCAGAGATCTGACCTGTACATGCAATGCAATAGGCTACAGTTGAAGCTATCTATAGCTAGCAATGTTAATTAATTGTATGTAGCATTTGTTGTTATGCTGAAAGCTTGGCTGATAGGTTTCTAGCTTTGTTTAGGTCTCTCCCTTGGTTCCAACGATTTGTGTTCCTTCATTCAGACTTTCTCCCATTGTCGGGGTTTCTCACTACAGCTTTTCCTGGGAGCCTGTACATTGAAATGAGGCAGCCACCAACTTGGCAGAACCCCACAGCTGCCACATAAATACTATAATCATCATATCATTATTTCATTATCATTGCAATGTTTGTTACATTATATGTAGAGGAATAAAATGACATCTTACTGTTCCATAACAGACATAATTCATGTTGAGCTCTATGCATAGACAAATGTAGATGCAATAAAAATCTTGGTTTCTTGGGGTTTTCGTAATTTTTGACTCTTCATTTGAGGGGGTTTAGCCAGCTGCACCTTGCATTCTCTTATTGGAAATAAGGGAATAGCAGAAGATGCAGTACTTTATTTGGGCAAATAAGCCAAGAAGAATTAAAAGATTACACTTAGGGGATATGAATTTAAATCATCTTATTTTCAAAAATAAGAGCTAGTTATGGCTGGTAACTACTTATGGCTGATGGCTACATAATACACCATTTTGGATATATAATAAAGTAGTTCTTGTTGTGAGTTGAGGGAGGCCTTTGGCCTCCCTCCCCTCATCACTCTCCATTACTCCCCACTAAGTTAGTGGGGAGGCCCTTGGACTCCCACCTCAACATGAGAGTTTTATAAATATAGTACCATGGCTATTTGCCATGGTTGATCCTCTCCAATCCTCTTCTAACACGTTATCAGCACCTACGCTCTATTTTGAGCTTTTTCTTCTCGTTCCCTTCCAAAAATCAAACCCCTACGCGCGAAGGAATCTGTTGTTGCGGTAATCCGTTGCGGCGAAGCTTTGCGGGGATTTCTCTTTGGAGCGTATCGGGAGCGGCACTATCTACGGATCTTAATCTTTACGATCTTCCCTAGATTTTTAATCTAGATGTAATATCTATCAATCCCGTAGATAGCTACAAACAAATTTTTAATTTAGCTATGTTTTTAATGCTTCATCTAGAGGCATTTTAAATCTGTTGCTATTGTATTATCTTTAATATAAAAAAACAAAACAAAACAAAAACCCCTCGGCTCCTTACAATGCTCCTTCAATTTACGTTTGTAGTTGACATTGTGAAATCTTTTACTATTTTACCATTGAAATCGTTTTTATCTTTTGTTGAATCCAAATAGTCACTAGCAATGATAACGATGGGCATTAAAAAATGAATTTGAGATATTGAGTATTTTTTGTTGGCCGGAATAAATTGAGAAGGAAAGATTCGTCTTTTAGCAACAAACTCGCTTTCATGCCAACTAAATATGTTTCACTTCAAAAACTTGATCTAGGATTGTTTGGATTTGATTCTATGATATTTTAGAATATTTTTTTAATGAATGATTTCATAGAAAATTCATTGATTCAAAAGTCAGTTTTTCGCGTTTTCTTTTAGGCGAGACGCTGTTTCGCGTCGTGCTTTTTCGCTGCAGAATTTTTTTTTAAAGGTTTAATTAAAAAAAATGTTAAACGCGGCGTGACCGGGACTTGAACCCGCAACCGTTTGGACTGGCGCCTAATGGATTACCGCTGAGATACGTTTTGCTTTTGTAAACACTATCTCATTAATGTATTTAAATGCATTCCGATACTGAATTAAACAAAAAATTTCTTCTTTGTGAGACTGTCGGGTTTTGACCCTGGGATCCCAAGATCCCTTGACTTTCTTTCAACCGCTGGGCTATTACGACATACATGTCTCATTAGTGTAATACATTTATTTGAAGGATTCCTTTATTCGTTAAATATTCATAAAGGAAAATAAAATTTTGTTGAACTTGTCGGGGTTCGATACCGTGACTCTTTTGTTGCGGGGACTGTGTGCGGTCCCTCCCAGACGGGGGGCCCTTCCCCGGCGCCGACCCACAGAAACAAATAAGATAGCCTGTTTGTTGGGCCTGCAGCCCCATTTGGCTTTATTATAACTTTTTGTCTACCAATATTGGGCCTGAAGCCCAGTAAATCCAATTGCAATTTTAAATGTGTCAATTAGAATTTTGAAACTGGGCCTGAAGCCCAAATATTAAATATTTTAATTTGACTTATTGGGCCTGAAGCCAAATTAATTCAATTGCAATAATTAATTTGTTAAATTTTGGCAAATGGGCCTGCAGCCCAACTATTAAGAATATATTAAAATGATTAATATTTATGGGCTTGCAGCCCCATTCAAACTATTAATTTATTTTAATTCTTTGTTATGGGCCGGTCGCCTAGTCTTTCAAATTGCTAAAATTATAACACTCTTGCATTATTAATAATTTATGGAATATTAGGATTTTTTTCAAAATATAATTATCTTAAGGATCCTGCGACCGCTCTGCCGTTAGTCAACTAACCTAACGGTGTATGACGTCTCCCCGTGATCCGAGAGATTATTATATTTTATAGTCTCTTTTTCCATATTATATATGCATGTGTTATATAAACTGTGTGGTTGCTTATTTTTTGCCTGTAGCATATTATAAACTGCTTGGTTGTTAATATAAGCTAAAATGTGATTTTTGGGATCGGCCATTTTGATACCCTTTTTTTTTAAATTCCTTGCAATTTTATTTTCTTTTTGAGAGAATTTGTAAGTGAGGATTAAATGTATTAATGCCAAAGACCGGTGTACCGATAAATGAAGACGGAGGCGAAAATTGGAAAATATAGGGACCCTTCTGGGTTTCCAAGTTGTATTTTTCTTTTATTTATGGACTGTATATTCGGACTTTGGACATTGTATGTCTTTGGGTATCTGGCCGATCCCCACATTTTACTTATTTTATTGTTTATGCATGAATTTACACTTTAATTAATTCATGCTTATTTTAAATTGCATAGATAAATGGTAAAATTGGCAAGCGTCGATTTCGAAGTTCTTGATGCTGCAGTAAATAATTACCTGAGTTGGCGAGTGGACCTGAAGTTCCAATTGCGTTCGATGGCCCTCCTTGGCTCAATTTTGGCTCCTTCATCGGTCCCAGCAGCGACCGATGCTTCTGCTAGTAAGGCCCCAGAAGCGGAACAATCATCTAGCAGAACTCCTACCACCATCTCTGATGTGGATAAGGCGAAAGCCATTATCTATATTAGGAGACATATAGATCGGACCTTAAAGGCCAAATAACTAACGGTAGAGGACCTAATGGAGCTGTGGACAGCGCTGGAGGCATGTTATAAACATCAAATTGATGTAATATTACTGCGTGCCAGTTATGAGTGGGAAAACCTCAGACTTCAGGACTATAAGTCCGTCGCTGAGTATAACTCTGCACTTCATAATATCACCTCACGCCTGAAGTTGTGCGGTGAAGAAGTGACAGAACAACGCATGTTGGACAAGACATTTACCTCGTTTCACGAGAAAGATACAATCCTCATGCAGCAGTATCGTGAACGCAACTTCACGAAATTCTCTGATCTGATCTCATGTCTACTTAGGGCAGAACAGAATCAAGATTTACTGCTAGCCCCTCATAATTTACGTCCAGCTGGCACTGCACCTATCCCTGAAGCCCACCACGTTTCTCCCCAGAAGTGGAAAAATAAGAAGACGGCTAATAATAACAAAGGAAAAGCTGTGATGAAGAATGGACGAGGAGCAGCACCCCCGTCCAATAACAACAATACAGGAAAGAGTAACTTCACATGGAAGCAAAAGAACACTGACCAAGTGTCACTTCCTAAGAAGAACTGGGAGGATAAATGCCATAGATGCGGCATGACTGGCCATTGGTCCAGAATCTGCCGCACTCCTCGCCACCTCCAGGCACTATATCAGGCGAGCCAGAAGTCTATGCCTGAAACAAACTTGGCGGCTGTTCAGCCACCAACGATGTTCACTGCAAAAGACTTCGAGAACGACGACCTGCTCGATTAAGCTTCATCTTTTATCTATGCATTTAAAATTCAATGTTGCTTCATCTTTAATTTGCTTAAGTACGAACTTTTTTTTGTCTTTTTCATTGACTTAAATAAAATTTTGTTTTGCTTATAGATGAAGTATTTAATATTATGGACAGTGCCTCATTGCACTGGTGTAGCATTAATATTGCTCCCACATACAACGAGACTATAAGATGCAAACTTCTCCCCTTAAACATATAGGAATTTTCCAAGTTTCAAGGATATTTTGTTTAAACGAACATAACTTGAAAACTGTGGATAATAAATATTGAATATCAATATGTAACTCGTAAAGAGGATGGCCAGAAGCCCAGCTACTTACGATTTCATTGGACCCTCGTCGGGCCCCTATAAGTACATATATTCATCCTATAGAAAGCCAACTTGACTGAGCACCAGAAGTGCCTTTCATTGCCATAGTTTTTAACTCTGGCAAAATGGACTTAGTCATCTAGGATCAGCGATGATGGACGCATCATCAAATGAATCCATTGGAGAACCTGAAGATTCTTCAAAAGGTTGAGTTTCTTTGTCCCCCTTTGCCATAAGGGAAAACTTAGAGAGAGACCTTCCCTCCTGAAAGTGGGTTTAGAGTCTCCTGGCTTCATTGAGAGAATACATGGTGACCTTTTGCGGGCCTATTCACCCCGCAAATGGACCATTTTCGGTACTTCATTACTGTACTGATGTATGCATCTACTAGATGGTCTTCTGTGTGCCTTCATATTCACTCGCAACATAGCTTTCTCAAAGCTAATAATGAGGGTGAATTCACTACTCATATCATTCAAGACTTCTGCCAAGCAACTGGCATTGAAATTGAACATCCTGTAGCATGTTCATACTCAGAATGGGTTATCAGATTCTCTGGTAAAGAGACTACAATGGATTTCACGTCCATTGTTAGATTCCAGTTGCCTGTTGATATTTAGGGACCAACAAGCTGCACTCCGCATCGCTTATCACGATATGGCCCGCTTGTGGCCATATTTGCTGATGCCGCTTCCTTATGGTTTACCACCAAGTCTTGATAAATGTGAATTTGATGAGTAAAGTCTCATTGTAATAGGCACGCAGTCTAAAGAAGCCTGAAGCTTCTGAGACCATATCATGGGACACATAAGTCCTCATCTCGTTATGATCCGCATACTTTTTCTGTGTGACGTTGAGATCCAGAAGATCCTTCACATTCAGACTAAAGTACATCAATTGACAGATAAAATTGCGGACAACCAGAAGATTGTTCGTTCACACGTCCCTGCTGCCAACACGCCAGCTAGGATTGACATTCCCAAAGATGGATTCAATCCACCGGCAGCAGAATTGGCTGTACCTCATTTGAAAAGAGGACGCCGACCAGGTTCAAAATAAAAATTTTATTATAATAGGAAGATTCCTGGATATATAAAAATGATCCAACCACGGGATGCTGAGCTCAGACCAGCAACCTCTCCCCTCCTAATTTCCCCTGCAGAGGAAACAACAGGAGAAACATCATTATATTACGTACGTACTGGAGAGGTAATGGATAGATATAGCACAGTCGTCGATGACAGTTTTCCTTTCGCTATTGCCATTCACGTCGCTGAATACGACGATGATGTCTACCCACTTTTCTATAGCGTAAACGTATAGAATGGCCAAAGTGGGACGAGGCAATAAGAGTAGAGCTGGACTCACTCTTGAAAAGCAAAATCTTTGGACCAGTAGTCCATACACCTGAATGTGTAAAAACCTGTGGAATATATTTCGAATTTCATAAAGAAATTGAAATCAAGGAAATGTGATCATTTTCCTACTATGCCTACACTTCTCTGCAAAAGCCAATACATGCAGCTCATGGACGTTGTGACTGCATATATATACGGCAATATAGATATATAGATCTAAATAAAACTTCCAGAAGGGTATACTCTACCCCCAGAGATGAAAGAGAAACGTAGAAACGTCTTCTCCATAAAGGCTACAAAGACCATTAGTTGATCTTAAGCAATATTCTGCCCTTGTATCTTTTTCGAAAGAACGTTGACAGGATTTGTTATATTTGCCTTACATATGGTCGACTTAAAGCTAATAGGATCTCCAGCAGAGACCATTGAGATTTCAGATAGCTTTAAAGCGTACCTTGGAAATGAAAAACCTAGGTATAACGATCATCCTGACGATGACATTAATCATCCTGAAGATGGCAATAATCAGCCTGAAGATGAACTATCATCCTGAAGATGACATTAATCATCCTAAAGATGAACTATCATCCTGGAGATGAACCATCATCCTGAAGATGACATTAATCATCCTGAAGATGAACTATCATCCTGAAGATGAACTATCATCCTGAAGATAACATTAATCATCCTGAAGATGAACTATTATTAATCATGCCGAAGATGTCTCGGCTTACATATTAAACACCTTCGTGGTGGAACCCTTTCATATTCTTCATACACCTGGAGTTTATGAAGAATGATGTCCTTTTGCAACCTATTAAAAATGGATACTTATTTATGACACCTTTCAGTAGCTGAAAGAGGGGGAGGACATCCTAGGTCCCGAAGAGCCTAGCTCTAGTGTATTATCTGGCCAACTGCACGTATCTTTGATAGAACGTCTCCAGTAAAGTTGTTAACCAGATACAGTGTTGTCCTGGAGAGCAACACTAGACCAAGGATAAGCTGCTTTTGCGCAACTTCCAAGGGTCAAGGAATATATATTGCATATGCAGGTTTAAAGATCATCGCGATGACTGAAACACAATAGGCCGGCCACCTCCTAAATATATACACATCATCATCCAATGTCTACATCTTCTGAGAAGCTCATCATCCAAGAAGCAAGTATTGAAAACGCTCAGCCAGGTCTAGCGGTACCTTGCAGACACACTGAAGACTGATTCAAAGAATACTTTAGTGGAGTCATCTACCAACTTCGAAGAGCATTACACTCCAGAGCGACGCTGCCTTCCAATAGCCGCTAGATGAGTGAAACTTGTGTAGATGAGTGATAATTGTATTTTCTTTCAGAACATGATGGATGTATAGACGAATAGGAGATGATTGTATAGATACATAGGAGATCTGCAAGCCTGAAGCTTGTACATATCAGGGGGAGTCCCTCGATAGTTGTACTCTTTTCCCTTAAGCTGCTGGTTTTTCCCACTGGGTTTTCCACAGCTAAGGTTTTAACGAGGCAACCATAGTGGCTCTGGATCCAGAAGTATCCACCCCATTGGCATACTGAATCCTGAAGTATTCATATGCTTAACCCAAGGTAATGGAGAGATGAGGGGGAGTGTTGTGAGTTGAGGGAGGCCTTTGGCCTCCCTCCCCTCATCACTCTCCATTACTCCCCACTAAGTTAGTGGGGAGGCCCTTGGACTCCCACCTCAACATGAGAGTTTTATAAATATAGTACCATGGCTATTTGCCATGGTTGATCCTCTCCAATCCTCTTCTAACAGTTCTTCATTATTTTCCCCCAAGGTTTTGTTTGGTTCGAGAGAAAAGGAAACGAAAGGAAAGAAAATAAAAGTTTTCATTGTTTGGTTGAAAAGGAAAACCAAAAGAAAAGCGGAATGAAGAAAACAAAGTAAAATTTATATTATGTTGAGAGATCAACTCTAGAGACTCATAGTAGACCAAGATTTCTTGCAATATGAATGAGTAACCATGGCAAAACAACATGGTTCTACCTTTATTCACATCTTCATTGTAGTAGCCCAAGAGTCACCCACTAAAGGCTTAGTGGGGGGTGGTATAATGGAGGGATAAATGAGGAGTGAGCCAAAGGGCCTCCCTCAACTCATAACACTCCCCCTTATCCATCCATTGCTCTAGGACTTGGCCTATGAATTCTTCAGGATTCATAAAGCTAGTAGGATGGATACTTCTGGATCCTGAGCTACTGTGGTTGTCTCGTTAAAACCTTAGCTGCGGAAAACCCAATGGGAAAAACCGTCAGCTTAAGGAAAAAGAGTACACCCCACAAGTGACTCCCCCTGATCTATACAAGCCTTATGCTTGTAGATCTTTCAGCTGTCGCATACCAATGTTCTTTACAAGCTTTACAAAAATACATCTGGGCAAAGACTTAGTAAAAAGGTTAGCTAAGTTGTTACAGGACTGGATTTGCTGAACTTCGATCTGCTTGTCCTCTTTTAGCTCGTGCGTCCTGAAAAACTTGGGAGATATCTGCTTCGTGTAGCCCCTTTGAAGTTGAGCAATGCACGCAGCGTTGTCTTCAAACAGGACAGTAGGCTCCAAATCACCAGTCTTCAGGCGAGTGGAGTGAAGAATGTGTTGGACGACGAAACGTAGACAATAACACTCTCTGCTTGCTTTATGGATCGCAATGAGCTCTATATGATTGGACGATGTAGCTGTTGTGGTTTGTTTTACTGATCTCCAGGAGATAGCAGTACCTCCGTGGGTAAACACAAAACATGTCTGTGATTTTGTCGTGTGCGGATCTGAAAGATAATCTGCATCAGGATAACCAAGTAATTTGGGGATGCACCTCTCTGGTAGTAAAGTCCCAGATCTATTTGAACCCTGGAGGTATCACAGGAGATGATTTACTCCGTTCCAGTGGTGCTTTTTAGGTGCTGCACTGTGTCTGGCTAGGAGATTAACTGCAAAGGCTATATCGGGACGCGTACAGTTAGCCAGATATAGAAGTGCTCCAATGACACTGAGGTAGGGTACTGCAGGACCCAGTATCTCCTCCCCCTCTTCCAGTGGCCGGAAGGGGTCCTTATGCACATCTAGTGATCTTACGACCATAGGAGTACTTAAAGGATGACATTTATCCATATGAAACTTGCCTAGAAGTTTCTTTGTATAATTTGATTGGTGTAATAGGATTCCACCTCGTAGGTGTTCAATCTGTAAGCCAAGACAATACTTTGTTTTGACTAGGTCTTTCATTTTAAAAGTATGCTTTAGGCTTTCAGATATCTCATTGTTCTCTGAAGGAGATCCTATGAGATTTAAATCACATATACTGCTATGATGATGAATCATGTTCCAGTTCTTTTGATAAAGATACACGGCAGACTTTATTATTTGTGAATCCTTGCTGTGCAAGGAAATCACTAAGTCTGTTATACCACATTTTGCTCGACTGTTTTAGACCATATAATAATCTATGCAGCCTTACAGAGAATACGTCTCGAGGTATCTCTTTCATCTCTGGGGGTAGATTAAACCCATCAGGAAGTCTCATATAGATCTTTTTATCTATATCCCGATATAGATATGCAGTCACAACGTCCATGAGCTGTATTTCTAGGCTTTCCAGAGAAGTTAGGCTTATTAAAAATCGGAATGTGTTCGCATTCATGCTGGAAAATATGCATCATCATAATCAATCTTCGGTCCTTTGGAAAAACCCTAGGCTACAAGGCGTGCCTTGTAGCGAACGATCACATTTTCTTCATTTCTTTTTCTTATGAAACCCCACTTATATCTCATAGGTTTTACACCTACTGGTGTTTGGACCACTAGTCCAAAGACTTTGCGTTTCAAGAGTGAGTCCAGCTCTACTCTTATTGCCTCGTCCCACTTTGGCCAATCATCTTTGCGTTTACATTCCGCTATAGATCGTGGTTCGATGTCATCGTCGTATTCAACGACATGGATGGCAATAGCGAACGCAAAATTGTCGTCGACCACTGTGCTATATCTGTCCAGTACCTCTCCAGTACGTACAAAATTTAATGATGTTTCTCCTATTGTTTCCTCTGCAGGGGAAATAAGGAGAGGAGAAGTAGCTGGTTTGAGCTCAGTATCATGTGTAGGGATAATCTTATTATCTACAGGAATCTTCCTCTTTCGAGGAACTTTATCTTTTGAACCCGGTGGGCGTCCTCTTTTCAATTGAGGTATAGCCAATTTGCTGCTGGTGGATTGCATCCATCTTTCGGGATGTCAATCCTAGCTTGCATGTTTGCAGCAGGGACGTGTGAATGGACATCTTCTGGTTGTCCGTGAACTTATCCGGCAAAATATGTACTGTATTCTGAATGTGAAGGATCTTTAGGATCTCATCTTCACACAGATTAGTACGCGAATCATATAGGGACAAAGACTTCTGGTCCCAAGTAATGGTCTCAGTAGCTTCAGGCTTCGTAGACTGTGTGCCTAGTTTAGGAAAAATTTTCTCATCGAATTCACAGTCAGCAAGACGTGCCTAAAATGCATCCCCTGTGAGGGGTTCCATGTATCTGATAATAGAGGGTGACCAAACCCAATATAGATACCTAGACGACGATGAGGACCCATTTTGGTCCTCTGAGGTGGTGCTATTGGGACGTATACCGCACAACCAAACACTCTCAAATGAGAGATATCCGGAGGTGCGCCATATGCAAGTTGCATCGGGAATAATGTATGACCTCCGGAGGGTCTTATCCTAATGAGTGATGCGGCATGTAAAATAGCATGCCCCCAAGCATCCACAGGCAACTGGGATTGCATAAGCAATGGACGTGCAATCCATTGGAGTCTCTTTATAAGAGACTCTGTTAATCCGTTCTAGGTGTGAACATGTGCTACTGGATGTTCAACTTCAATACCCGTTGCCCGGCAATAGTCTTCGAAGACCTGTGAAGTGAATTCGCCCGCAACTTTTTTATTTGTACCAATAGCTTTTGAAAATCTAGGTTGCGGGTGGACAAGAGGCACACATAAGACCATTTTGTGGATGCATCAATCAGTACCATGAAGTACCGAAATGGGCCACTTGCGGGGTGAATATGCCCGCAAATGTCACCATGAATTCTCTCAAGGAAGCCAGAAGACTCTAATCCCACTTTCAAAAGGGATGGTCTCGTTATTAGTTTTCCTTTTGAAACAAGCGGACAAGAAAATTCACCCTTATGAAGAATCTTCATGTTCTTCAAATTATGTCCACGGGATTCAGTGATGATGCGTCGCATCATCACTGATCCTAGATGACCAAGTCTGTTGTGCCAGAGTTGGAACTCTGGCAATGATGGGCACGTCTGGTGCTCAGTCATATTGGCTTCCATTGGTTGAATGTATGTATGGTAGAGACCCGACGGAAGTCTCTTGAATCGTTCGCAGATGGTCTTCTGGCCATCTTTTTGACGAGTTTAATCAACTTTATTTTCATCTCTGGTTTCTAAGTGATATCCATTTAAACGAATGTCCTTGAAACTTACGAGATTCCTATTTGATTTAGGAGAGAATAATGCCTTCTTTATTTGAAGTCTTGTGTTATTTGGGAGCATTATTATTGCTTCACCAAATCCTTCGATTATTTTGGACAGTCCTGAAATTGTGGTAACATGACCGTCATATTTATTTATGCTATTAAAATAGCAATGTTCGCGAAGGATTGTGTGCGTCGAGGCACTGTCCACTAGGCACTCATACTTCATCTATATAAGCAAACCGAAATTTTATTTAAGTAAATGTAAAATGACATTCAAATAAAAGTTCGTACAAAAGCAAACTAAAGATGAAGCTATATGTAATTTTAAATGCATAGATATAAACATAGGCTCAATCGAGCAGGTCGTCATTCTCGAAGTCTTTTGCAGTGAAATTCGTTGGCGGCTGAACATCCGCCAAGTTTGTTTCAGGCAGAGACTTCTGGCTCGCCTGATACAGTTCCTGGAGGTGGAGAGGAGTGCAGCATTTTCTGGACCAATGTCCAGTCATGCCACATCTATGGCATTATCCTCCCAAGTTCTTCTTAGGAATTGACACTTGATCAGTGTTCTTACGCTTCCATGTGAAGTTTCTCTTTTCTTTGTTGTTGTTGTTGGTCTGGGGTGCTTCTCCTCATACTGGCTTCATTACAGCTTTCCCTTTGTTCTTTCTATACTTCTTATTTTTCCACTTCTGGGGAGAAACATGGTGGGTTTCATGGATAGAGGCAGTACCAACAGGACGCAAATTATAAGTGGCAAGCAGTAAATCTCTATTCTGCTCTGCCCTAAGGAGGCAAGAGATCAAATCAGAGAACTTCATGAAGTTGCATTGACGATACTGCTGCATGAGGATTGCATCTTTCTCGTGAAACGAGGTAAATGTCTTTTCCAACATGCGATGCTCAGTCACTTCTTTACCACACAACTTTAGGCATGAGGTGATATTATGAAGTGCAGAGTTATACTCAATAACGGACTTATAATCCTGAAGTCTGAGGTTTTCCCACTCATAACTGGCACGTGGTAATATTACATCAATTTGTTGTTTATATCGTGCCTCCAGCGATGTCCACAACTGAATTGGGTCCTCTACCATTAGGTATTCAGCCTTTAAGGTCCGATCTATATATCTCCTAATATAGATAATGTCTTTCGCCATATCCACATAAGAGACAGTGGTAGGAGTGCTGCTAGATGATTGAGCCGCTTCTAGGTCCTTACTAGCAGAAGCATCGGCCGTTGCTGGGGCCGATGAAGGAGCTAAAATTAAGCCAAGGAGGGCCATCGAACACAAGTGGAACTTCTGGTCCACTCGCCAACTTAGGTAATTCTTTCCTGCAACATCAAGAACCTCGAAATCGACGCTTGTCAATTTTGCCATTTATCTATGCAATTTAAAATAAGCATGAATTAATTAAACTGTAAATTCATGCATAAAGAATAAAATAAGTAAAATGTGGGGATCGGCCAGATAACCAAAAACGTACAAAGTCCAAAGTCCGATTTACAACTCATAAAGAAAAGAAAAATACAACTTGGAAACCCAGAAGGGGTCCCTATCTTTTGCAAATTTCACCCCGTCTTCATATGTTGGTACACCGGTCTTTGGCATGTATACATACAATCCTCACTTACAAATTCTCTCAAAAGAAAATAAAAGTGCAAGAAAATTAAAGGTATCAAACTGGACGATCCCAAAAACACATTTTAACTTATATAAACATCCACGCAGTTTTAAATACGCTACAGGCACAAAGAAACAACCACGCATATAACTTAGGCATATATAATATGGAAAAAGAAACTATAAAATATAATAATCTTTCGGACCACGGGGAGACGTCATACACCGTTAGGTTAGATGACTGACGGCAGAGCGGTCGCTGGATCCTTAAGATAATTATATCTTGAAAAATCCTAATAATCCATAAATAATTAACAATGCAAGAGAGATATTTTACATAATATTAGTAATTTGATTAACTGTGCTTCTGGCCCAAATAAACAGACAAATTAAATTATTATTCTAATTTGGGCTGCAGGCCCATAAGCAAAATAAAAATCATTTTAATTTGCAATTTAAATTATCTTGGGCTTCTAGCCCAAATAAGAAGACAAAATAAATTATTGTTGTAATATGAACTGCAGGCCCATAAGGAAAATTAAACACATTTTAATTGTCATTGTTATGTACTGGGCTACAGGCCCAATAAACAGCCCAACAAATTTTTAAACAGTTTTGGGCTATAAAATTTAAAATCAAATTTAACACAAACTAAAATATGAAAAATAAAAATCCTCCAACCCTTCATCTTCCAGATCTTGCCCCCCTTCGCTATCCACAAAGAAACCTCCCCCGTCCGGGGGGAGCAGCGCAGGGCCGCCCCAAAAAATGTTGTTTGAGGGTGCCTCCCAGAGCAACAAGAGGATACATAAAAAGGATCACATGATCTTAGAAAAATCAAATCCCAATGAAAAACTCAAGCAGCCTACTATAGTCGATGCGTTTAAAAAAACAGGAGTAGTTGTAAGCCAGGAAGTTAATGAGAGTTCTTCAGGACAGCCATCTAATGGAATGACATCCCAGACTACAAAAAATCAGGATGTTAACTCAAATGAGGCAGGCTCCATAGACAGAGAGCCCAAAACTGATATGGGTGTGGCAGGGCAGACAGAGAGTACAAACCGGACAGAGAATAAACTTGTCTGCAATGCGCAGAAATCAACTTGGTTGCAAGCAAAGATTCCAAAGGACAGAGTGCTGATAACGTGTGAATAAATTTGTTGACTCAGAGCGATATAATAAATTTGTTTTCAGTATGATTCCAAAGAATCCTTTTTATGTATCCTCTATTCTGCTATGATAACGTGCGAATAAACATGGTGGGTTTTAAGTATGATTCCAAAGGACAGAGCGATATAATAAATTTGTTGGGCTGTTTATTGGGCCTATAGCCCAATACATAACAACTTGGTTTCAAGCAAAGATTCCAAATAAACTTAATGGCTCAAAATTTTTAGAAGACACGTGCTGATAACGTGTTGAGAGATCAACTCTAGAGACTCATAGTAGACGAATATTTCTTGCAATAGGAATGAGTAACCATGGCAAAACAATGGCTCTACCTTTATTCACATCTTCATTATAGTAGCCTAAGAGTCACCCACTAAAGGCTTAGTGGGGTGGTGGTGTAATGGAGGGATAAGTGAGGAGGGAGCCAAAGGGCCTCCCTCAACTCATCACATATTACAACTTTTCTGTGAGTTTTTCCTCTTCTTGGCTAGGGGGTGTCCATCGGCCCGGCCCGGTTGACTTATTGACCCGGGCCAGGTCGGCCCGGCCTGGAAGGTGGCCGGGGGGCCGGAAGCCCGGCCTGTGGCCTGGCCTGTGGCCCGGCCTATTACTTATTAAAAACAAACAAAAAATCTAAAAAAAGCTAAGTAAGCTAATAAAAATCTAAAAAATTCTAAAAAATTCTAACAACTTGTAAAAAAATCTCCACTTACTATGTAGTCTATATGTTATATATACATATTAATAGATAGTAAATTATAATTATATAATAATTTTAAAAAATATAATAAATTTAAATTTGTACGTAGATAAATAAAGAAACGAACACATGACAAAATAAAATTAAGCCCGAAATTCTCGAAGGTCCCGGGTTGAACCTTTAAATTTTATTAATTAAAATATTTTGTTGAGTGGAGAACGTACGTCAGCCAGCCTTACCCTCGTATAATGGCCAAAACAAAAAAATAATACAACTAAGAAAATAATAATACATCACTCATTTTCTTCTTTGGAATCTTCGGAAAGGTCAATCTTGTTCTGCGAGCGGTTTTCAGTATGGAACCAATCCTTCGCACAAACCGCAACTTCAACTATGTCTTCCTTCATCTATGATCTCTTGTTGCTCAAAACGTGACCACCTGTACTAAAAGCAGACTCCGAAGCAACTGTAGATATATGTACAGATACCAAATTCTGTGCCCCGATGGAAAGAATGGGATAAACTGATTCATATCTTTCCACATGGCAAGAGGATCAAAATGCTCATCATCCATAACTTCCTATGAAAAGGGAAATGGATTAGCTAAATATTTGAATAGTTCACTAGTTGAACAATCCGACTCTACGGTTTTTTGTTTCTTCTTTCCTAACATCTGTCGGTTCCTACTAGAAGAAGTAATAGTAGCACTAGCAGGCACAGATGAATTATGTGAAACATTACCAAATTTAGCCTCATAATAAGCATACATGGTTCTTAAGCTAGTTTTAATATCAGATACTTGTTCAACATGGGGAAATCTCATGTTTTCAGAATACATTTCTAATAAACTTTTTTAATATCAGATACTTGTTCAACATGGGGAAATCCCATGTTTTCAGAATACATTTCTAATAAACTTAGTGCAATATCCACCTTATAACTGGGATCAAAAACTTTAGATAATAAGTAAATAAGAGGAACATGATTCCAATACTTAGCTAGTTTTATAGACATGTTTTGTATCATAAGCATTATGGCGTGTTAGGGTGTGTATTGTCTCTATGCTTAGATATCTGATCAGAAATAAATACTAATTGTTCTAATGCTAAAACAGATGTTGGGTAGTAAACCCCAGATAATTTGTTTATAGCAGGAAAAAAATTCTAAAAAATCATGCAGATGCTCTACAGCTAACCACTCTATTTCAGTAATGTCAAAAACATGGGTCATGTGAAAGATATGGAAGTGCATAATTTGTAAGTTGCTCTCTATTCTTAAGCATAGATCGCACCATTAAGTAAATTGAATTACAGCTTGATGCAACATCAAATTTAAATACAAGGTATGGTCTCTGTCTAGTATGACACAGTTGTTTGTACTGAAGTCGCATAGTGCTAGAAGTATATGTATCAACAACATTAGATTTCTAACTTTATCTAAATAAGGTGAATAAGTTGCAAGTCCATCGCGAACTATTAAGTTCAAGACGTGACATGCACATCTTTGATGGAACAACAACCCCTCCATATCAGGGATCAATTTTTTTTTAAAACGCTAATTGCACTAGTGTTATTGGATGCATTATCAAACGTAATTGAAAAATTCTTTTCTGCAATATTAAATCATGAATTACAGACATTATTACATTAGAAATTACACCCCCAAAATGAGCAAGCTCTAACATTCTAAATCCAATAATCATCTTATTTATCATGTAAGCATTATCTACAAAATACGATGTAACACATAAATATGAAGCACCCCATTTTGTTGTCCAAATATCAGAAGTCAACACTATTCTAGATTTTACACTAGCAAAAGTTTCAATCAATTTAGCTTTACCAGCTTAAAAAGCTGACATAGCATCTCTTCGAAGAGTGTTTCGAAGCACTCTTCTAAAGGCAGGGTTAAGGGACACTTGATTAAGTCTATCTAAATCGGGGCTTTCCCCATAAGTAAATGAAAATTCTCGGCATATAACAAATCTTGCCATCTCTTTTCTCATAGTCTCAGCAGAGTATGAGCAATTAAATAAAGAGGAAGAAGAGACAAATAAGTTTAATGTTGTCTGTTTAAGGTCTTTTTAAAGTGAGATGAATAGTGTCTCTTTAGGTGTGTTGTGCCATCAGAAGGTTTGCAAGTAAAATCAGATCTACATATTTTGCAAACTGCCCGCGTGCCTCTGCCAGGGACAGTTTCAATTGTAAAGTGATCCCAAATCACAGATTTTGTTGATCTGGGTTGGTTTTGTTGTGTAGCTGGAACATCATCAATAATAGGTTATGCAGGTGTAGAAGCGTGTCCGGAAGAAGATGTTTGTGCAGAAATAGTATAAGCGGGTTGTATAGGATTTGTGTACTCATACGATTCAATTTGTGACATGTCCAAATGTTCATAATTAGGTGTTTCTATCGGGTTAGCCCGCATCATATTAAAGTTATCTTGCTCCTCAGTATTGTCAAGGTGGAATATATAAGACCTACGGTTTGGTGCCGACATTATTCTAAAAAAAATAGGAACCTGATTTGTTGGGTTGCGAGTGGTGTATAGAGCAGCTGATCGTAATAGCAGAGTGATCTGAAATGATCTTGATAGTGGAGGAAGATGAGAGCGATAACGATTTGAACCGTGATGATATATAGTGCGAAGTTGACGAGATAAGGCCCTTGAACTTGATTGATTGAACGTATGAGAGAGTATGAGAGAGTATAAGAGAGTTTGATAGTTTGAGAATTGTGAAAAAAATAAGTGGGGTTGGCTGAGATTTATAGGGATTTTGGGTGTAAAATGACCAAAATACCCCCCCATGGCCGTTTATGACCGTTAGGAGGGGTATTTTTTGGTCAAATGACCAAAAACGACCAAAAGTCCCCCTCCCCTTTGCTACCCAAGCAAACAGTGAAAAAAATGCAGGCAGCGGTCATATGACTGTTGTTGCGCAGGCTGTAGCTTCAGCGTGGGCCGGGCCCTGGGCCGACCCGGACCTGCGCCCGGGCCAGGGGGCGCCGGAAACCCGGCCCTGGCCTCAGGCCGGGTCAGGCTTCGGCCTGGTCAGCGCCCCCGTTGACCGGGTCGGGCGGGTCGGGCCGCGGGCTTTTAGGCCTTTTGGCCATCTTGATTCTTGGCCCAATGAAAATAAGAGAAAAATGAGCTAGGCTAATTTCTCTCATGTTCATATACTACTCGTATTTGCTAAAAACATAATCATTTATCTTTTTTTAAAGAATTCATGACTAATTCATGAATTTTTTATCAAAAAATCGTAAATAATTCGTGTACTTTTCAATAAAAACAAAAATTATAAGTGAATTTTATTTACGAATTATTCAAATAATGTGTGAATTATTCACAATTTGCTCAAATGACTACGAGTTTTTCACGAATTGTTTAAATAACTACCGAATTATTCATCCTTCTTTCAAATAATTTGTGATTTACTTACGTATTGTTTATTAACAAATTGTTCGTGAATCATGATATTTGTAAGTTAGAGAATTATTCATTATAAATGATAGCTTATTTTCTACTAAACAAATTTTTTATTTAAAAAAATATTACCTTGATATAAAGCCAAAAAGGTTTGAACACACACCTTATGTTTGAAAATCAAACAAATTAACCAATAAGCCGTTGGCATTTATTAATAATATATTCATACACATTTTTAAATAACTATGGTACATTAATATTATCGATTTAAGTGAAGCAGAACTATTACTAAATTAGCCAGAATTATTTCCGAAAACTTTTGAATATAAAAATTATTCATGAATTAAAGGGTTATTTAGTACCGATCCCATGTGTTTTCTCCGAAATTAGCAACACCCCCCTATAGTTTCAATAATTAGTAAGACCCCCCATATGGCACCCAATTTTGGACCCCCCTCCCCCTGTTTAGGGGGTCTTCCTATAGGCGGGGGAGTCAAAATTGGATACAATAGGGGGGTCTTACTAATTATTGAAACCATAGGGGGGTGTTGCTAATTTCGGAGAAAACACAGGGGGTCGGTACTAAATAACCCTGAATTAAATCTTAGAAATAATTTAGAAAAAATACCACTTAATTTTTTTATTTTCATTGAGCAACCCAAAAAGAGAATATGTCAATAATTTTCTTATGATTTTCTTTACAAATTTCTTTGTTGGCCGAACATGAAAAAGAATCTCATTTAATTTTTATTTTCTTTCTTTTTTATATTTCCTTTCCGTTGTATTTTTCTTTCATCAGTCTTCTCTCAAACCAAACACAACCTAAAGGTTATGCAATGAAAAGTGATTGGATTTGAATGATTATTCATGGATATATAGTTAATAACATGAGTACATATTTAAAGGTGAATTACAAGAAAAAATCTGCCACTTTAAGCCTTTGACGATAAATTTTTCAAGACAGCTAATGGCTTTGACTTGAAATAATATTTGTTGATTGATGGGTTCTGCCATCCCGTAAATATGGGGCGATGAGGATGCATTCGTTGAGTTGACCCTTCACTGGCCGAGAAGTGGGACCCGTGAAAGAGAGGCTTCGGGTTACAGTGAGCTAGGGCTACACTCCTCAGATGGAGGTTGACCTAGGTTCGGGACATCTCCATGGATTTGCATAATAGGAAAATCGTCAGGGGGTCGAGGCTAGGGCCCGACCGAATCTCCTCCGATGATTGATTCATGGTAAATATTACATATTTAGCCTCATATTTAGCCTCCATTTTGTGCATATATGGTACTTAATTAGTTTCTAATACAATCATATTTAGAAAACCCTTAATTATTAGAGCAAACTCTCATTCTATGCACAAAACAGAAATATATTGAGTATTTCTTCTCTTTTAGTATTTTTCATAGATCTCAGTCTCATGATTCCAACGACAATTTATTTGTAATTTTCTGAGATCTGTGCTAATTTCTATGAATTTTTGAATGCAGAATACTATTTATGTCAAGATCCGATTCCCAGGATACTCCGGGAGGTAGGGTACACGACGAGAACTAAAATATATCTGCAGGTCCAGTGTGCGTTGCTGGGAATAGTACGTGTAGTGTTCAACAAAACAGCCTTCCAATAATCATAGAACAAGACAAAGCCACAGAGAAGTACTGAAAACCAAACATTGTACAATATCATATACATCTCAAAGCATCCCAAGGCATCAACTCATATAGTATAAGCAACTCTCACCCCAAAAGAAAACCCAAAGTACACATAGCTCTCTCCTCTACCCTCACCACCCAACCTAAGCTCTAACTCCCAACAACAGAACTCCAAACTCAGCCTCCGGCTCCATCTGTCATCTCCAAGAACCATACCTGAAAAAGTCAACGAGGGCACGTCAACGCGTGACCAAGTAGGAATTCTATACTCAACCTAAACACAACACACACTAATTGTTGAGTATTGGACTCTCCATATTGATTTTGATGATGATCAAACACAAATCATTGTGATTAACTCATGTGTTTGCAGTTAGCTATAAAGTCACCAATTAGATTCAAGAAGATCAAAAGTGACTACACATGTTGATTCAAGTGGAGGACTTGGTAGATCAACAAAGGTGAAGCATTGGCTTGAAGAACTCAAAGGCTACTTCAACCTCAAGCCAATGGCATCAACAAATGAATGGAGATTCAATCCAAAGAGAAGAAAGGAATGGATGAGTCAAAAGCTTCGAAGACTATGACGTTGAAGATATTCAAGTCATTCAACCAAAAGACTCAAGTCCATGAAGAATTATGGAGATCGTCGCCAAAGTAATTTGTTCATCTCAAGCGACGTCCCAAGACTTCCTTAGAACGCGTGATCGTTGTGCCTGGAGCTTCGTTGAAGCTCAAGGAGTATTCATGAAGTCAAGGGATTCGGATTCTCCATGTTGAAGCTTTGAAGACGGTTTGTCGTGTTTACTTTTATTGTCTTCTAGCTTCGGTTTAGTAGAATGTTAAGCCTTGAGTAGTACTTGCCTAGAAATCTTCATAACTTTCATATCTTATATCTAGGATTGCCTTAGAAGCCATTAGAAACTTTCCCGTAGCTTATCGCTTCTTTTCTCGGCTTCGTATGCATCTTAGTTGGTTCAAGTAGAAGAACCAACCAGCTAGATGACGATCTAGTCGGTTGGAAATTCTTCTTGAACCGACTAGACATCCTAGTAAAATTCAGTCCATTCACTGTTGGTCAATTAGTCGGTCCAAGAAGGTTCACCAACCGACTAGATGATGATTTAGTCGGTTGGAAATCCTTCTCAGACCGACTAGTTATCCTAATCAATTCAAGACCATTTGTTGACCAATTAGTCGGTCCAAGAAGGTTCACCGACCGACTAAATGACGATCTAGTCGGTTGGTGTCTCTTCTCAGACCGACTAGTTTTCCTTGTGAAATTCGACCTTTGTACTGTTGACCAGTTAGTTGGTTCAAGAAGGATGGTTAATCGATTAAAAGCCAATCTAGTCTGTCCAAGAAGGTTCACTGATTGACTAGTTGTCAATCTAGTCGGTTGATGATCCTTCTTAGACCGACTAGTTCTTACCCATGATTTCACCATCTTCTCTGTCAACCATCTAGTCGGTCCAAGAAGGTTCACCGACCGACTAGTTGCAAAACTAATCGGTCAGTGATCCTTCTTAGACCGATTAAGCAGCTTCAGAATAGAGCCGTTGGGGCATTTATTGCCATGAATTTTGTGACCGTTTTCTCTCTTCCCTATATAAGTTTGAGTGCTTCAAACCAAAGATCCAAGGCTGAAATTAGAGACATTTTCACATCTTTGAGAAGAGCCATTCAACTCCAATTCTAAGCTCTCTCATCTCACAAGAATCTCTCCCTCACTCTTTGAGCACTAATTCCTCAAGAGAGATTCTCCTTCCTTGTGAGCTTCTCAAGCTAAGAGCTTGAATTCAAGTCACCAACTTCTCCCTAGCCATCTATTGCTGCTCATCTTGGTGGAGCTAGGGTTTGGTGATCTCATCTTCCTCAAAATCCATTCTTGCCCTAATTTGGTAAGTATTTCTCAAGGCATAGGATTTTGTGGTAAGAAGTTTTATATTTCATTCTTTATACTTCATATTTGTTGTATACTCACGATGGTGAGAGGATTGGCTTGATCCCAAGTTGTGGGAGTCAAGATTTCATTTTGCTCTCGGTTTGTGAAAGTGTTCTTAGTCCCGAGTTGTGAGATTAAGGTACTTTGCGTGTTCCCGGGTTGTGGGATACACGGACATCGATTGTAGGTCGATTGCACTTGTGGGGTTTCTGCAAGTGGGCTGAAGAAAATCTCTAGCGGTTTGCTAGAGTATCCGGAGGGGATCAGGGTGTTGCTAGAGTAGGGCACCGGTAACAAGTCGGGGAGACTTGGGTGACACCGAACCAGGGTAGATTGCTTGTTAGTATTGCTTTCTTGCTTGGGTTGTTGTTCACTTATTGTATTCCGCATTTGTTGGTTAATTAGGGTTTTATTTGGCGTAAATTCCTTATAATTCTATATAACACTATTCACCCCCCTCTAGTGTTTATTCCTCATAGCACAGGGTCACTACAATTGGTATCAGAGCAAGGTTATAGCTATGGCAACCAACAACAACAACACACGAAGCCCTTTTCCTTCATATCTCCTTGGGCCCAACTATCAAATTTGGAGTGTAAAGATGAAGGTTCATATTCAATCCATCGATGAGGATTATTGGAAGCTTGTGGAGAAGCCCTTTTGCGCACCTACCACTTCCGAACATAAGTGGACAAATGAGCAAAAAGAATTGGTGAAGAAACATGATGAGGTAATGAATATCTTGCTTGATTTTTTAACTTATGATATTCTTATGCGCGTGTCCAAGGCAACAACGGCATATCAAATATGGAACATGCTAGCGGAGCAAGAAGAGTCTACCTCGGAGTGTTCTTCTTCCAATGATGAAAGAGATTCACTCATGGGCTTGATGGCACGAGAGGACGACTCTAGTGACGAATCAAGCGATTCAATTGAAAGAGATAGCGACGATGAAGAGGTAACAACGGATGATCTTAAAATTGAACTTAAGCAATTATTTGATAAATATCAAAAGCTTATGCATAAATATTGTGATGCTAAGAATAAGATTGCTAGTCACACTAACACATCTACATGTAGCACCTCTAACAATGACACCATTGTTGAGACACTCGCTATTGAGAAAGCAAGTTTGCTTACTCAAAATGGCTTGTTGAGAAATGAGGTGGAGTCCCTTAAATCTCAACTTGATCGTGTTTTCATTGTGGATAGTAACGATCTTGAGATTGAAAATCTTCAAGCTCAAAACACTTATTTGGACATTGAGAATGAGAATCTCAAATCCCAAGTGCACAAGCTCACCACACATGCATCCATCTTGAATGCACGCACCTCCTATAGTGAAGTAACTATAGATGTAGTGAGGCCATCCTCCGGTGCATCCACGAGTGGTGTCTATAACAACTTGGGTAGTTCTACTACTAAGGAAACCACCACTCCTATTCCTCCATCCTTGGGAAAGAAACCCACTTTGGGTGGACATCAAAGGAAGGGACATGCTTTCATGTACACCAATACACGTAGGAATGCATCCACTCCTCACATTTCTACAAATGATGGTTTTTATGCTCCACACCCACGAGCATGTGCAAACACACATTTGAGACACTCTCATGCACGTACTCATGCTCATGCACCTTCACATGCTTATGATCACACATCACATCCACATGTGCATGCTTATTCTCAAGATCATCCTCATGCATACACACCACATATTCATCCACGTATGTATGCAACACCACACCATAGATCATATGCCCATCATCAAGCTTTAGCACAACACAATGTTCCTCATGCTCTTGCTAGATCTCATGTTCCTAGGCCACATGTACCACGTAGAGATCAACCTTTTGTGCATGCAACCACTAGGAAGAGGATACCCAAATCATACACTATCTGGGGTCCAAAGAACACTAGCATACATGCTAAGGATATGTATGTGCAATCGTATATTACTGATATTATCTTGAATGATGATTATGTTGGGAAATCACAGTCCTCTTGGACGTGGCTTCCAAAGGGTTAGTTTCCATTGACCCTTCTTTGCTTGGTACCATAAGTTTATATTCATTTTGTAACGACAGGTTTTCATGTATTTTGGATTATCTATATTATATATATGTTTTGAATGGATTTTCTCCTTATGTGTGGTTTTCGTCCCCGTAGCTTTCGTTTTCATTCGTTTCGTCGTGATTTTCTAGCTTCTTCCTTAGAATCGTTGATCTTGGAGTAAGTCACTCATGACGAACTTCAAATCGCTCATATTTTAAAGTTAGAGTGATCTTAGATGCCGTAGGAATCTTCCCGAAGCTTCGCGCTTCAATTCGGCACTTATCGTGCACGTTAGTTGGTTCAAGAAGGGGGACCAACCGACTAGATTGAGATCTAGTCGGTCAGGAACTCTTCTCAAACCGACTAGTTCATTGAATCAATTATTCAGGAGTTACTGTTTATCGTTAGTCGGTCTAAGAACGTTAGTCAACCGACTAGATGAGAAACTAGTCGGTCATCAATCGTTCTTTAACCGACTAGCTCTATGATCATTTTGATACCAAGTACTATTCATTCTTAGTCGGTCTAAGAACGTTCGTCGACCGACTAGATGAGAAACTAGTCGGTCAGTAGTTGTTCTTTGACCGACTAAATCTAAATCCTATTTTTCGTCAGGAGTTGCTGTTTACACTTAGTCAGTTTACGTTGGTCAACCGACCGACTAGTTCCTAAACTAGTCGGTCAGAGGTTGCTCTTTGACCGACTAATCAGTGTCGAAACCCTAATTTCTGGACAGCCGCCAGCTCTTCCTATTTAAACCCCACCCACGATTTCTTTCATCCCTCTTTCATTCTCCTGAGCCATTTTCTCCCCCAAATCACCCTCCAACATTTTCCCAAGCCATTCCTTCCTCCCTTGGAGCTTCCCTCTCACCATTTAGGCCAGCCATCTCCTCTAGGTCACCGGGAAACCCCCAAAAATCCCCAAAACCCCATTTCTCCAGATTTTCTCCCCATTTCCAGATCTGAACTGTAGGTTCCCCGGATCGTTTCTTCCGTCGCCGTGCTTGCTCGGCATCGATCTTTCGCTAACGATTCGGTAATAACTCGATCCTATAATATTCTCAGAACCCATTTGTGTTTTTGTAAAACCCTAATAAAACTAGGTTGGATGTTGTTCTAACATTGATTTGCCATGGCAGCGATCTCATCCCCGTAGCTAACACTTTGTGACGTGCCTCGTTGATCATCATCCTCGGTGCTAGGCAAGTGAAACTTGCCACTTAGGGTTTTAGGCCATGTCTTAGGCCATTTGCTTGTTGTAGCGTAAAAGAGACTAAACAGTGAAATGATAGCTGCCTAGACGCCTATTTGATCTAGTTTGACAACGAAACTAGATCCGTCACCTCAATTGATCTAGCTTGACAACGAAGCTAGGTCCAACCCTTTTTAACTTGTTGTTCATGCATATTAAACTGCCATGTTTAATTCCTTACATGTACGCCTTACTACATGCCATGCCATGCTATCCATGTTGAATGTCGCATTCGTAGCACACGATACCATACTTGTGTTTCCTGGCTCGTGTTCCAGAAACGGGCTACGTGAGTTGGTTGATAGCCAATGCCCGATCTACTTGTTTCCGGCTAGGCACCTGCGTTGTAGGCATAACCCTATGCCATACGTGTTAAATGCACTTCCTGGCTCATGTTCCAGAAGCGAGCAATCCGTGTTCGGGGTAATGCCCTGGCTCGTATACGTGTTAAGCACATTTCCTGGCTCGTGTTCCAGAAGCGAGCATTCCGTGTTCGGGGTAACACCCTGGCTCGATACACGTGGAGGGGTAGAGATAAACGGTCACTTGAGCTTAGGAGTTGGCCCGATCAGCCACTCTAGCCAACAGGAGAAATCTCTGTGCACGACGTGTTTACTTGACATGATTTACTTGACTTTTACTTGTCCGTATTTATACTTGTAAAACTTGTCATCCATGCCATACTTGTTACTTGCACCCTACCTTCTTTGTCACTTCCATTTTATACTTGCCATGCTGAGCATCATACTATAACTGCCAGGTTGTTAGTTTACCTTCCTTTCAGTTTCCTTGCCCAAGTTTTTAGACTTGCTGACATGTGCCCCTTTACTCTTTTGGGTGACACATGTTAGATCCTGAGCCAGAGTTCGTTGTTGAGGACGTGGTGTTCGCTGACGCTGAGTCAGGACCAGCGGTTGCTGTGGAGGAGTACGTGGACACTGGGGACCAGTCCTAGTGTCTTCGTTGAGCTTTCCCTTTTGTTTTAAACTGATGTAGTTGTTGGTGCGCAGCACCTATACTCTGTTTATGTTTGTCTTTGTTTGGCCTTGTTCTAGGCCTTTAGACTCTTTCTTTTAGCCTGGTGGCTTTTCTGGATGTTGGACTTAATTTTAATGTTGGACAAATTCTGAGATTTGAGATTTTATTTCTGTCTCTCCTTGTGTTATTATTTTTGTTCCGTTTGTGGTTACAGTGACCTGCTTATGTTTTATTGATGCTTATCGGGTTTGGTGCTTCACAGCTCCACTCTCGTGCAGACCTTTTCACGTCCCGCCTCCATTTTAGGGAAGCAGGGCGTGACAGGTTTTGTTGGTGGCCCATGCAGGTCCTCTTCTGTAACTGCGATTATCGGAATAACGATAATAATATTAGAATGTCCAATGAACTAAGTTCGACATCCGAGTCATTAAGCTTTGAGTCTAATTTTGGTCCATTTCTATGGCGCTAGATTGCTAGAAGACGTCAGATCCGAGCTGGTGGTGGATCTACTCGGAAGGCTTGCTATTTCTGCGGCAAGACCGGGCACGTCAAGGAGCAGTGCAGAAGCTTTCTAGGTCAGTGTTTGGTTTGTGGTGGTGCTACTCATTCGGCGAAGGATTGTCGGCATGCAAATCAACTGCGGAAGGCATCAGATAGAGTTCCGCAGCAGCAAGCACCGGAAGCTAGGCCAAGTCGGAAGGTGTGCTATCATTGTGGCAAGATTGGTCATAAGAAGGAACAGTGCAGGCAGAAGCTGGGTCAGTGCTTGATTTGTGGCGCCGCAACGCATACCTTAAAGGACTGTCCGGGAGCTAGGCATCTGGGGAGAGCGCCAATCAGAGCTCAACTACGAAAAGCACCCGTAGCTGTTAGACGTGGGGCATCCCTTGTCCACAGAAGCAGGCTTTTCGGCAGGCTTTTCCGCTGAGGAGGCAGGTTTCCCTGATGACTGTAGTTGAGGCTGAGACTGTGGACGAAGTTATTGTAGGTAACCCTCAGTCTAGTTGCATTCTTCCCTTAGACAGTCTTATTTGTTAGAATATGTTTGGTTGCTTGAATATGTTATGTTGCTAGAATAGAGTTTGATTGCTAGGCTGGTTGTTGGGTGTAATTTGGGTTTGCACATTTCTGGCATGAGTCCTCTTGACTCTGGTGCATCAATGTGCATTATATCCCAGAGCTTCGTGTAGAAGAAATTCTTGATGACTACCCCCCTCTTCTTAAATATTTAATTCCTCCCCATTCGATCGAGTTAAAATCCTTTCGTAGATTTTGAAGTCTATTGGTTGAAATTTTAATCTCGTAGCTTTTTGCTAACCAATATTTCTCGTATTTTGGTTTAAAACTTTACTACAATTTTGATTACTTTAGAATATCTTCCAAGATAAATAGAACTTCAATTATTTTCATATATCAGTCCTAGGTTCATTGAACTCGTACTTTAAGATCTTGTATAAATCAGTGTTTGGCAAATCCGGGTCCCTCTAAAAATTATTTTGAATATTATTTATTTGGAATTTCTCTTCAGTTTTAAAACTTGGAAGCATTTAGCATGGGCTTAAATTTTCACACTATAGTTGATCGGTTTTCATTCTTCGAATTTCGAAATTTTTGCCGAAATATTATATTAAACTACTGCCGTATAATATTTTCGAACCTCTCCGTTGCAAACCTCGAATCTTCTAAAAATATCTTTCGATTTCCTTTTTCCTAAGTTTAAATTTGTTCGAAATTTTAATATATATGTATACTATTACTTCATGCTCCTTCGTTGACTTAAAAACCTCTAAAACTTTTGTCGAAGTTTGGAATACTAACCCATTGTATTTTGCCAGCCTATACCATTGGTAAATGATTGGAATACCATGGGTTAGTTTGGAATACTAACCCATTGTATTTTGCCAGCCTACACCATTGTATTTTGCCAGCCTATACCATAGGTTAGTTTGGAATACTAACCCATTGTCGAAGTTTGGAATACTAACCCATTGGTAAATGATTGGTTATTGGACTACTTGATTTTGTTCATTAACCTATTAGATCCAAAAAGTTTTTGGATACCACCAATTGTTGAATTGACAGATTGTTATGCAAGATGCCTTCCCTACATACTCCTTGGTTTACAAATGACGGATCAATTCAAAGGAAAGGATGGTGCATTGGAGATGCACACGTATAGGGAGAGCTAAATGGTTGTAAGTATGTGTTTTGTACAATTGGTATTTTAATATATTGGTTGTGACTACCATGTTTACAATTGGTATTTTAATATACTTGATTTGTGTAATATTGCATACTTCTTCATTAGCTCATTCTTGTCACACCCTCATGAAGATTGTTTGCTTTTGTGACTGCCATGTTCATGTATGTCATATATGTCTTATTCCGACTCATGTATCATGGTAGTTATAACATTCATAAAATGAATTGTTTAATTGTATATTGATGTTCATATCTTTGGAACACGTTGTCGTTACACATCGCATTCCTCTCATGCATGCTTCTTTGTGAAGATTGTTAAATATTATGGATATGATAACTGATGTGTATGACATGCTTGCTTGTTTATTAGATTGTATTAAGTATATTGATCTTAACCTTCATTGAAAATTTTTCAATTCTTTCAGTTAAGATTCATTTCTTTATGCTTAATTCACGTAGATGACTATGTTCATGGATTATTTAGACCATATCATGATTTGTCATACCATTCTAGTAGAATCATTCATTTCTTTATGGCATGCTATACTTCATCACGTTATACATAATTCATGCCATGTATAAGATTAATGATTTAGGATCTTTATGTGTATTTGTTCATTATATCACCACACATCTCATACTTTGCTCATAATTTGTATGATTATGTTTATGAGACATATTGATATGATTTGGGGTGATCAATGTATGTTACTTGTCATTTTAATTACTTCATGACTGATGTTTAGCTATAATTTTATTCAAGAGATCTTTCATGTCTTTAGCTAAATCTTTCATGTATGATATTTTCACAAGTGACATAACATTCATTCATATTAGTTAGTGACCAAGTTAGTGATCTTCAAGCTATATTTCTCACTATGTCATCTCTCATCCCATGCTTATATTTTATGTTATTTTTATGAGATGTTAGAGATAACTTGTGCTATACACGATCATATAAGCTTTATATTGTGTTTGATGATATGTATATTTTGTCATAGATATTCTTCCATGAATATATCTTGTTGCACTATGACTTCTTTGATGCTACCTTCGAATATATTGTGCTTATACAAGTCTTTCTATTCTATTCGCACAATTGGTATGCATGCTTGCGATGTTCATGATAACTTTATTAGTTTATGTCCTACCTTGTGACTTTGATCATAGACTATCTTCATACCTTTGATATTTTGTCACATTCTGCTTCATGTTGAATCTTTTGTGATAATTGAGCTAGGATGAGATCATGTTTCTATTTGTTCACTTGGTTTCCTTCTCAAGTTATCATGATCATGACGCTATTTGCCTGCTTTGCATACTTTGTTAGACTACAATTGGTATCATCTCTACATATCATATTTACATTTGGTATCATATTTATAATTGGTAGACTATGTATATTGGATATCATATTTACATGCTCTTGCTTGATGATAGTTTTGAGCTTATGATATAGTGCTTATCTTCCTTATATTCAAGGCATTCCATGCTTATCTTTGACTCATTTTGTGAGTATCTATTCTGGAATGCATGCTAGTACTATGGTTCTTTTGAACATTGTTCAATTAGTATCCCAGTGTACTAGAATTGTTTATGCCATATGTTTTATGATGTTTCTATCTCTATTTGGCATAACACTTTTGCATGATATAGATATTTGTGTATGCCCACATTGCACACTTCACTTAGATTTGGTATGCTTACTTTTGGAGATGGTTTGTGGAATTTGGTTAGAGATACTTTTGGAGATGATTTGGTATGACTACAATTAGTATCTCATGCCATTATACTTTATTTGTGTTATTATTTAATAACATGACTTTGTACACATGGTTATAAATTTTCCATGGTCATGTTTGGAATTCCATGCTTATCATTGCATTTTTTATGTTTGACTTAAATCTCGGTTTATAAATGATATTTTCACAATTGGTATCTGATATTTACTTCGTCGCTCGACGATTATATTGATTTGATAGCTTTGTTTGTATGAAAACATAGAATTGTTTTTTATGCACTCAATTTGCTAAAAATTGTTGATTTATGTCATTTATGATGATTTTTGATTCCATCATCATGTATCTAATCATGTCCATATAATATGTCATGCTTATTGCTCAAGGACAGTCTATCACATTATGCTTAATGTTATAAATTTTGTGATAATTGAGTTTGTTTGTGTACTTGACACTATTTGGTCACTTGTTATTCCTTCACAAGTGATGTCATGATTCATGCTATTGTCACTCTTCTAACACTGCTCACACTACTCCTTACAATTAGTATCTATTGTAATCTTTTATCTCATATGCTTTTTGCTTATCTTTTTGTGATAATTGATGATGGTTGAGTTGTTGTTGGATATGTGCTCTTACATTTGATATCTTTATTTTGATATCTAGTTTTCAATTGGTAACTTTGCATTAGAGAACTTTACAATTGATATCTCTACATTCGATATACCCCCATCTCTGCAATTGATATCACTTTTCTAACATTTGCTTTATGTTTTCCACTCTATTGTTGCATTTGTTGTTTCCATACCCCCATGTATTTTTGTTAATGACAAAGGGGGAGAGAAATAAACAAAGGATGTGCTTATTAAATATTGAGTGTTAAACATTACCTTGAATAATATAGACTTTAAGTATGATCGTTCATGTATATGATTCAGGGGGAGCATTGGAGCATTGGTTTATGTTGATTACATTATATATATTGGTAATCATGCTCATGTTTATTATGTGTATCACCTATATGATTTGTATTGTGTATGCATATTATTTATGGTCATTCATGCGATATATACACAACCTCATGTGATACACACACTATTAACTGCTGAATGATGCTATTGATTATTGATATTAACTTGATTGGCATCATTGTAGGGGGAGTAAGTATATTTAATGCACAATTATTTGTTTTGTTTATATTTGGTTTGTCATCATCAAAAAGGGGGAGAATGTTGAGTATTGGACTCTCCACCTTGATTTTAATGATGATCAAACACAAATCATTGTGACTAACTCATGTGTTAGCAGTTAGCAATAAAGTCACCAATTAGATTCAAGAAGATCAAAAGTGACTACACATGTTGATTTAAGTGGAGGACTTGATAGATCAACAAAGGTGAACCATTGGCTTGAAGAACTCAAAGGCTACTTCAACCTCAAGCCAATGGTATCAACAAATGAATGGAGATTCAATCCAAAGAGAAGAAAGGAATGGATGAGTCAAAAGCTTCGAAGACTATGACGTTGAAGATATTCAAGTCATTCAACCAAAAGACTCAAGTCCATGAAGAATTATGGAGATCGTCGCCAAAGTAATTTGTTCATCTCAAGCGACGTCCCAAGACTTCCTTAGAACGCGTGATCGTTGTGCCTGGAGCTTCGTTGAAGCTCAAGGAGTATTCATGAAGTCAAGGGATTCGGATTCTCCATGTTGAAGCTTTGAAGACGGTTTGTCGTGTTTACTTTTATTGTCTTCTAGCTTCGGTTTAGTAGAATGTTAAGCCTTGAGTAGTACTTGCCTAGAAATCTTCATAACTTTCATATCTTATATCTAGGATTGCCTTAGAAGCCATTAGAAACTTTCCCGTAGCTTATCGCTTCTTTTCTCGGCTTCGTATGCATCTTAGTTGGTTCAAGTAGAAGAACCAACTGGCTAGATGACGATCTAGTCGGTTGGAAATTCTTCTTGAACCGACTAGACATCCTAGTTAAATTCAGTCCATTCACTGTTGGTCAATTAGTCGGTCCAAGAAGGTTCACCGACCGACTAGATGATGATTTAGTCGGTTGGAAATCCTTCTCAGACCGACTAGTTATCCTAATCAATTCAAGACCATTTGTTGACCAATTAGTCGGTCCAAGAAGGTTCACCGACTGACTAAATGACGATCTAGTCGGTTGGTTTCTCTTCTCAGACCGACTAGTTTTCCTTGTGAAATTCGACCTTTGTACTGTTGACCAGTTAGTTGGTTCAAGAAGGATGGTTAATCGATTAAAAGCCAATCTAGTCTGTCCAAGAAGGTTCACTAATTGACTAGTTGTCAATCTAGTCGGTTGATGATCCTTCTTAGACCGACTAGTTCTTACCCATAATTTCACCATCTTCTCTGTCAACCATCTAGTCGGTCCAAGAAGGTTCACCGACCGACTAGTTGCAAAACTAATCGGTCAGTGATCCTTCTTAGACCGATTAAGCAGCTTCAGAATAAAGCCGTTGGGGCATTTATTGCCACGAATTTTGTGACTGTTTTCTCTCTTCCCTATATAAGTTTGAGTGCTTCAAACCAGGGATCCAAGGCTGAAATTAGAGACATTTTCACATCTTTGAGAAGAGCCATTCAACTCTAATTCCAAGCTCTCTCATCTCATAAGAATCTCTCCCTCACTCTTTGAGCACTAATTCCACAAGAGAGATTCTCCTTCCTTGTGAGCTTCTCAAGCTAAGAGCTTGAACCCAAGTCACCAACTTTTACCTAGCCATCTATTGCTGCTCATCTTCATGGAGCTAGGGTTTGGTGATCTCTTCTTCCTCAAAATCCATTCTTGCCCTAATTTGGTAAGTATTTCTCAAGGCATAGGTTTTGTGGTAAGAAGTTTTATATTTCATTCTTTATACTTCATATTTGTTGTATACTCACAGTGGTGGGAGGATTGGCTTAATCCCAAGTTGTGGGAGTCAAGATTTCGTTTTGCTCTCGGTTTGTGAGAGTGTTCTTAGTCCCGAGTTGTGGGATTAAGGTACTTTGCGTGTTCCCGGGTTGTGGGATACACAGACATCGATTGTAAGTCGATTGCACTTGTGGGGTTTCTTCAAGTGGGCTAAAGGAAATCTCTAGCAGTTTGCTAGAGTATCCGGAGGGGATCCGGATGTTGCTGGAGTAGGGCACCGGTAACAAGTCGGGGAGACTTGGGTGGCACCGAACCAGGGTAGATTACTTGTTAGCATTGCTTTCTTGGTTGGGTTGTTGTTCACTTATTGTATTCCGCATTTGTTGGTTAATTAGGGTTTTATTTGGCGTAAATTCCTTATAAATCTATAAAACACTATTCACCCCCTCTAGTGTTTGTTCCTCATAGCACAGGCTCACTACACTAATGCCACTAGTAGGTGCACAGTACCATAAGTGGAAGTGCTACAAATAGACATGGCATGCGTGACGAAAGGAAGCAACAATAGTACCACACGTAAGAAAAGAGAACAGAACCATAGCATGCGGTATAAGGAGAGGGGTGACGACAGTACAACAATAACAACAAGTATGCCTAAAGCGCAAAAGAGAGAGTTAGTCAAACAATTTTATACAATGTTAGCTTCTGGAACCCTAATATCGAATATGACTTATGGGACTGGACCTCGCCCAACTGTGTGTGTGAGCAAAGAGGACTCCCCGCCGCGCTAGCCCATCAGTAGCCTCGGGTACCACTCTACACTCCCCACCGTGCTAG